>QLPD01001563.1:0-47031 GCA_003314085.1 Hymenopellis raphanipes | reverse complement strand
GCAGGTACGAAAAGGCAAAGACCAGCCAGGAAGCTATGAAGCTATACCACGGGCGCGCGCGGTGTATGCGTTTTGAAAAAATCGCGGGGAGGAGCGTAAGCAAGAGCGCGAAGAATCCGAGGAAGGATATGCCGTCGTAGACCCGGACAGCAGTTACGTCGAACCACTCCGCGCTCTGTTCATCTGCAAAAGTAGCATTTGATCAGTACACGGCAGCATACCAGGGGACTCTGAACCGACCGTCTGAGCGCCAAGTATCGGTGGTCATGGCTGGAGAGGAACTTGGGTCGTGACGGTATATAAGTCATTGATGTGTGGATGGATGTACATACGACGCGATCAGATTGATGACAACCGTGAGCCTCCGTGAGCGCAGAAGCAGCGCTGGACGCAGCAAATTGTATCAGACTCGCGGGGTGGGAAGGTGGGGATAAGCGGGGGGAGTGTTAGCTTCGATGCGGCAGTGATGACCAGCCGAAAAGAGGTTAATGAGGTCCCCATATATATCGCTGGCTGAGAACCCGGAGAGTGTCGTAGACCCAGACGACCTGCAGTTGATGCAATTTACAGAGAAAGACGAAACGATCGTGATTTCGATGGCAGTCGTACATGTTAGACGATGTCGATCAGTGTCTACACAGCTCTACACAGCCACAATTGTCAGCGTTTGATCACTTTAACGTTCACTCGTCATGTTGTTCGACACAGTCATTATACATCTCTCTTGCAGGGCTTCTAGACCCTTCGCAAGTATTTTGTCGATATACAGCAGTTGTCCAGCGAGCGCATGGGCTTCCTGAGGAAATTCTTTCCTTGCCGTCAACCCCAAGAGATATGACATGACCTTCATGCGGAACAATGGTCTTTCATTGCATCTATGAGACGGATCTCCGAGATATTGCATGGGTATACTGGGAGTGTAAGTTTTCCGGTTCTTCTCGCCCCTCAAGTTTCGCTAACCAAGATCGGGGGTTTGTAGTGCCATTTACTTGGTGCCTTTCCAGGCGGTGGTCTCATCTTGCGCCGGACGAATGTTCGCGGCCTTAGAGGCATGCATGGAATCCAAGTGTCTTTGCGGAGTTCGATGTCTCCCATCATAAAGTGTTCAATTCACAAAGTTCGGCTGATAATCACGGCCGCTATTGTAGTGCCCGAGACGTATATGTCAAGTCAAGTCTCTGTATTCGTCCTGAGGAGATCGGTGGGTATGGACTTCATGGGTACAGACCAAACTGAACGGCTATGAAGGTCTCGATGTTGGAACTTGGCATCAACGTCTTCTGTGATCAGCAGTGTCGGGGTAGGTGCTCGCGCGCGATCATGTGTTCCTCAATATTTATAGACGCCCGCCCCTGCGATTGTTATGAGCGATCTCGACGGCTTTGAGAATCAGAAACCGATGCTCACTGAAGTTCTGTATAACCTTGGGGAATCGATAGTTCCGATTTCAAGTCAAGTACCGTTATTCCTCTGACCAGCTGGACACGACGTGATGTGAGCGCTTGATTCTCAATTCAAGTCAGTTCAGCTTCTACTCGGTGTTGTTTCGCACGTTCGGTAGCAGCAGGGGAAGAGGATATGAGTGCCCTGGACTCGAAGGCTGTGGCGGCGTAAATTGAATCCATTTTATGAGGCCAAGCGACCTAATCATCATATTCAGGACATATCATGCTCACATATGACACTATAGGTATTTGATTATGCAAACATGTTGGATGGAAGTACAGGAGGAGATCTTTGGAGAAATAGAAGTTCAAGGACAGGAACACCTTTAATCGAACAGTCCTCGATCCGGAACGAGACGCGCCGGGATGAGCATTGAGTTGGTGGCACACGCATTCAGAATTCATGTATCTCGCGGGACCAGAGAACGCAAGACGGACAAATGAAGCCTCCAAAGAGTTTTACAGACATGAGATCCTTTGAGGAAAGTCCCCATTTTTTCCTATATAAGCCAACTGAACAAGCCCTAATCTTCAGGCTACAGTCGAACAGCTCGCCTTTCTACAGCATGCTTAAGCTCACCGCCACATTCTTCGCTCTGCTCGCGACCACCGCCTTGGCGTTGTCGATCGTTGATCGTGCAGAGAGCGTTGCTCCCATCGCGTCCAGCTCAGGCATTGAGCCGGCCCCCGACGCCATCACTATCTTCACGACGTGCAATGACGTTAACTTGCGGGGCTTCTGTAACACCTGGACCTCGACCGTCTTGCCCACCGGATGCGGCGACCTCGCTGCTGCCGGACAGCAAGACTCTGTCTCGAGCGTGTCGACCCCGTCGGGCATCGCGTGTACTCTGTTCGAGTAAGCAGTCTGCTACCCGAATGATGAACAGTCGCTGATTGCTATGTTCAGAGATGCGGGGTGCACGGGAAGAACTCAGCTTGTCGTTGGAACCGTCAACGACTTGGGGACTGTCGGGTTCCAGGACACTGCGACGTCTTTCAACTGCCGTTCCGCTTGAACGGCAGCTGTGCTCACTGGTGATGTTAAAGGTGATATATTCCTCCAGAACAAGGGATGACACAGAGTTAACAGCACCCCGCCATAGATGAATTCAAGTTGAAGTTTTAGTTTGTTTTTGTTTTGTTGATTGTTGAAGCTTTAATTTCTTTTCGGGAAATATGCCTTAGTTTTGTGAAATGTGTGATATGGGGAAATTCGGTTGTACTCGTTTACTTGAAAAACTTTATACACTGCTTTTTTTGGAACCGTCAGCTACGTCTTAAATGCAGCAAAATATAGGCCGCTACTTCTCTGGACCAGTGGGCTTGCGCAGAAGCCCCGGAGTACTGGTATTTGAATTCAGGCCTAGCATATCTGTCATAAACTATGGACAGCTCAAGCTCATGGGCAGCGAAGGATGGAGGAGTCGTAATGCATTTATCGGTTTGGTCCCGCACGGGCATTTCATCGAGGTGATGCGGATTTCCAGTGTCGCGAGAAACATCTTGCGGAGAACTACAGGGATCGCACGTAGACGAGACTGGCCTATACACGATATCAATCTCAGCTCGCAATATCCATGCATGTGTCGGCTCAAGTGGCGTTATAGCTTTCGATGAAGGTCGTCTGCATGGGGATCAGTGTTTTACGGTTTACCGTAGCTCGTGAACAGGAAGAACGATGAAATCCGTTATACCAGCTAGGCACGCCCCAGGTGCGACTATGTACAATACGCTGTGCGACCTGGTGTTCGTGGCAGAAGAGTCGACTTGAAAGTTAAGAATAGAGCAGTCATCTGATCGTGATCGACGTGACCACTTATGACTCACACATCCGGTTTCCACGTGGCTCTCTTTTGACATTACTGTCCGGTGTCCAACAACAATTGTCCAACAACGTGGCGTAAGGATGCTTCTCGTCTTGCTCGTTCCCAAGAAAAAGGATAGCGAAATAGACATTGAGCATCGCAATAGAACCAGTGCATGATTTCTTCTCTCTTTCTACTTGATCCACTCACAATCTAGTATGATGGACAGAACCGACAGTATTTTCCGACTCTACCGTTGTAGCAGTCGTCAACTTGACTATCGGAGACTGTCCCGACCTCGGCGACTTCGAAATTGTCTTTCCCGACGACCCAACGCTGCAGACTTGGACGTCTGGATGCTCAAGGGATACAACAAGTTCTACATATTCTTATGCGTGTACCGTGTTCTCATCGGGCGCCGCCGTGCAAAAGCTCGACAGCATCACTACATCGCAATCCATAACCGTTCTGCAGCGTAGAGTCCAGTCTTGTAAGGGATCTTTCTCCTCCTAAACGCTGCTCAATAAATAAGACTCTAGAGTTGCCGCTTCCCAGCCATAAGTGAGTTGCGGATGTTCCTCTACACTCATAGCCGATGACTGGCACGGAGATGATGATTAACGGCCCTCTTTGCTTCCTACCCTCGCCGAGAACACGACACGCACATTGCAAAGTCACAGGACCGTAAACCACTGCGATGTTCGTCACAGTCGGGAATCTACTGGGGTCTGTCGAGCAAGCGACATTCCTGGGCTCGTTAGATCAGGATGTGGGTACCAGACAACAAATCGCGTAGGTCTGTCCTCGCCGCTGAGAATTCTGATGCGACAAAGGACACGGGGCGCTAGGCCCCGATATGCGCGAATCATATCTCGATGGTCGTCGCCGATGCAGAAGATGGTTTACATCACGATGAGAACAACGTTCCCAGTAACCTTTGGTCCCAGTCAGATAGGTACGCTCAGCTCGTCTTTCGCATCAGCTGCTCTGTTCTTGAACTTGTTCATAGACTCGTTCTGATATGATTTATTACGCCACAAAATGATTTAACAAACTCTAGCCACTGTGACTGTATCAATCTTGCAATTTATCATCGATCATCAACGTTCATTCCTGACGCCACGATCTGCCATCCGCCAACGCTTTATTCGTGTGCATAGTATGAAGCGGGAGACGGCAGTGCGAGTCAGCGAATCGGGAGCTATCTCGTCTCCCACGTGTCTTGAGACTCATCCTGATCGTCTCACTAGAGCCTACTATACCGTGAATTAAACAATACGGCGATGTAGTTCATCGTGACTGTTAAAACAGACAAATCCATGTCATTCACTCATGATGAGCACGGGCTTCGGAGTCGCCTTGGACACCGTCAGTCAACATTCTAAGCCCGTTCCACTAATACTTGTACAGCTTCATCGCAATTCATATAAAGAGGCAGACAGCAGCGCAAGTCGCCAACCAAAAACCATCATGTCGCCAACTTTCCAGGACTACGGGCTTACTGCAGCCATTGTTCAGTCTGCCATATCCTCAGTGTTACATCCAGTCATCCTTGAGGCGTTCTGCCACGGCATCTATACCTGCATCTTCTTCATTGCCTTGTATTATATAAGTGGGTGACTTTCATTCTCAACTATGTCCTCCCCTCAGATTAACTTCTTATTTAGTTGAGAGCACACAGCCCAAGCGGAAACGGATTACCCTTGCTAGCATCATCAGCTTCTTGTGGTTTGTCAATACTGTTAAACTGGGTTTTGACTGGAAATTCATTGATGAGCTCTTCATTACCCATGGGACATCATTGGAGGCGGAGTTCAACTTTGACCTTGCTGGTTCTCTATGATGGCGGCTTACCGCAGCCATACTTCGAGTCCTTACCGTCCTCGTTGCAGACCTGATCTTGGTGTGTACATTTGATGAGGCTCACATCATAATCCTGAAGTACTAAAGGCTTGAATTAGATTTGGCGCTGCTGGGTGTTGTATGGTGGAAGTTTAGTAGTTATTGCAGTACCCAGCCTCTGTGTGATCACTGAGATGAGTGAGTCCCGTCCCCTTACTACAGGCTTGTTCTTCTGATATTTTGTGTTTAGTCAGTGGCTGCCTGCTTATTGCTTCCGTCTTGGCTGATCTCAAGTTCATTCGTATCAGCCAAGCTAATTGGACGCTGGTCTATTACTCAATGACCGTGGCAACAAACAGCCTATGCACCTTCCTCCTCCTGTTTCGCATTGTGCAAGTCAGTGGCATTGGTGCCAGCCTCAAGACCTACCGTGGCATCATTGAAATCCTCGTCGAATCAGCCGCAATGTATGCCATCGCCTACATAGCTCTCCTTATTGCATATGCATCCCAGTACTATGGCACTGATACAATAGTCCTGACTGCCTACCAGTATCATATAATGGTATCGATCAGCATTACAGTGAGTGCCTCTCCCTCCAGTCGTCAACTGTACTAACTCGTACTCCAGGGCATTGCACCCACCCTCATCATCGCCCGTGTCATGGCTGGTCAATCGCGTCCCAACGACTCATGGACGCGCCCATCCCTCCCGCACATGCGCAGCAATGTGCTCTCAAACACGGAGTCTTTGCAGTTCGCCAGTGCGCCGAACGGCCCGAACCACAGCACGCAAACAACGACTACGACGACTGGACGTGCCTCGGCCAATATCGATCTGGAGGCGCAAGCTCAAGAGGTCGTAGAAACTGAGCATAGGCAAGACGGAGATGAAAATCGCGCTGGCGTCTGGGCACAAGCTGTCTGCTGAGAAGGTTTGAGATGGCAAAATGGCTGGTTAAAGAAAAACGGTTCGTGGTGTATGCGCTGGCGCGGTTTTGACAACCAAATTTCTCTCCTTCATCTCCGAATAACTCAGTTACTATTAGGTAGTCAAGTACTTATCCCCACACGCATTTTTCCGGAATATTTTATGCATTTTCCAGCGATTGAGGTCGTAATGGGTGGAGCCTTCAAGCGCCGTCAGCGCTGTCGCTTGTCTATAGTGATTGACTCGTTTTAGCGCGGCCGGGGATACCAACCACCATCATCCGAGTCTATGTCCAGAGAAAGAGGCTTTATCGTCCTTGCTTGTTCGAAGACTCTGTCGCCACAATCATCGAGAACCTGAAGGTGGATAACTCAGATCGTATTTCAACTCCAGAGGTTCTCGTAATGACGCTATTTGTACTGGAGTCCGAGTGATAAGACCTTCCGCCACCTCAGATTCGCCTCTACCCCGCGAAAGAGAAAGTCGAGACGACATCATCGCCGCGAATACAATCTACAAATTAATCAATATTGAAGATGGTCGAGAAAGATCGAAAGGACAAACCCAACGCAGCAGTGAGTAGTTCGCCACGCGAGCGCAGCGCCGATGCTCACTCTTGCCGTGATCCCACTAATAGAAGCCGCGACTCCAAGAAAACAGGAATACCAAAGTAACGTACTAGCACAAGTTCACCCTCGCCGCAAGATCCAGATCGACATCAGGAACAACGAATTTATTGAACTGGTTCCAAGGCTCGCAGGTATAGGTGTAGCCCCCAGTCACATAGCCATCCCTAGATGGGCATTCTCCACAATGAGAGGGAAACATCATACTAAGACTAACTAGAACAATGTTAGATTTGACCTAGAAATAAAACAACAATCATCACCCATTTCCTCGGTGAGGCCAAAAGATGCTGGTATGTTCCTCAAGTAATGATGTCCTGCTGAAGAATGAGCAGAAGGGATAGGACGGGGAGGAGAACGTACCATGAGCACGAGGTTCATCTTGTTGACGGCGTTCGTGCCGTCCATGGCGACGTCGATCGTGCACCCGAAGACTTGGAGGAATTTGCTGCTCAGCTCTCGGGAGACATCGACGAGCAGAACGCGCGGCGGGACCAGCCGGGAACGTAGGTTGACCGGCGAACGCGTAGTTTCTGAGAGGCGGCCGAAGTCGAAGGCGACGCTGCATTGGAGAAATCCGTAGATCCTGAGGAATCCGATGGTGAAATTGTGACGCGCCGGGAAGCGTCGACATAAGAATCCAAGATCTGTCAAAGAGTCAGTAATCATCGCCAAATATCAAGGCGAATACACACCTTTCGTCAGAACAAAAAGCTCGGCCGAAGCGGCCATTCCACAGTGACAATATGATTCGCTGTCCGAAAGAAATCGTCCGAGTCATTTGTTGCGCGTCGGAAGAAGGGGTCAGCGTATCTCCATAGGCCAAGGAGTTGTCTGATCCATATTCCAAGCGCAATTGCAGCGGAAATGTAGAAACACTAATGTGGGATCTGATCAAAGGGCCAGATTGATATTGGCGTCGACGACCGGGTTGAAATGCGCACAGGAAAAAAGCCTGTCCACACGCCGTTGTCTATTGGTGTTGTAGTGGCCAGCGACGAACGATTCCCGACGCGACTGTGAAGGAGGCAGCAAACCCGAGAACCTCAAGTCGGCCGGACGACCACGCACACCTGCCGGTTCGGCATGCCTTGTGACTCTGAATTGACCCTGGTCTTTAAGTACTTCCTTCCAGTGCCACCATCGCGCTAGACAGAATTCGTGAGCGCTGGCCTGTTCACTACGCTCAAAATCATGCTTGAAACGGCCCCTACTTCTTGTAAACCAGTCAGGTACAGACCCGAAAGGACTGTGAAGACACGCCGAAAACGAAGAAAAATCACTCCTCACTCCAAAGAAGAATCAACGTCGCTCGCACATGGGAACACCAAGGGGCTGCCTACACTTCCAGTAGAGCTTCACTTGGAGATACTTTCATATCTCCCCTCGGTTCCAATTCCTTGTCCTAGTTCAGGGATTCTTCCTGCGGAATACCGCGACAGATTCGACGCGATATTCGCGCTTTCTCAAACCTGTAGCGCGTTATATCACGTCTACCATCCCGTGCTATGGAAGAGCTTGGAGGTATGTGCGGTCCGCCGCCGTCCCGCAACAGCGAAGGCGCTGGCTAAAAAGATGGCAACCGAGCTCGTCTTCCAGGCTGAAGTTGTGACTATACGTGCACCGCATCTCGGCGAATTCGTTCAGTGAGTTCTATTTTCTCTCCACGGCGTAACTTATCGAATTGGTTACCGACATGCAGAGTATTCAACGTCGCGCTGACCTCCTTTTCCTCTCCGACCGTGTACAAGGAATTTGTGCGCTGCCTGGAATGTCTTCCAAACCTGCACACGCTTCAAATTATCTCGTTCCCTCATCGTTGGGAGGACAAAGGGCCCGAGGATAGTATGCAGAGCTTACAGTATGCTTTTGCGCTGACGTCCCTGCCGTCCATAGAAACTTTAACACTGCCGGCTGAGCTTCTTTTACCCATGAGAGTGCGGCCAACCTTTCCCAACTTGCGCCACATATCTATACTGGATTGGCCCGAGCACCGCATGCCATTTAGAGACGCACTTCGACTTATTCCTCGGTCGATCCACTCCCTACGGGGGGAACCCGCATTGTTCAACTTGTTGCGCCAGTCTACGGAACGGAAATCTGTCTACGATTGTGAGTCCTCCTTGTTTTTTCTTTTTCATTGGGTAAGACTTGTAATATTGATGGTCATGTAGTCTTTGTTGAACAATTCCCTGACTTGCATGTTACGCCAAAAGTCTGTTTCCAATATTGTCGTCATTTGCCTCATTCGAAGGACGTCGGGGCTTATACCACGCTTCTCCGCGCGTCCCTGCGCAGTTGGACGCACAGGTGTCCCAAGCTTCATACTTTCCAACTGCTGGAGTTTAATCGTGCCGTGGACTTGATCAGCGTAGATGCGGTCGTGGATATTGTCAAGGACCTTCTGTCGGATCATCTCGAGGCACACGAGAATATTGTTGAGGGGAGGATCAACGTTTGGCGTCACTCGCCGCCCCCACTATGCCCATATCGAGTTGTTTTAGTACGACGTCCTAGTCCGGATTGAGGAAATGAAAACCTTTGACATGCAGATAGTGAGTTAAATGGGAATTTCACGAAATGAAGATGATGCAATACTAGCTAACTCACCGACTCACCCGCTTCACCGCGCTGCGGCCACTCGTCTTCAGTGTACCGTCACGCGAATCTTATTCAGCCTTGTGTTATGTCTCACCATTGGTCTGTCTTTGCCACCATCCTTGCTCATGAGCTACTCAATGACCCAGTCTCGCGATTGGCCTAGTGGAGAGTTCTTCGGCATGGATAACATCATTATTGGTCATGACCTACTCAATAATCCGCATAACAAGGTGGACACGGAAACCACCTTACCCTATCGTAAGAAAGTGGAGCAGTGTTTGGTTGAGTGAGTGCTCTTAATGGTCAACGAGGTTGACATTACTGATCCTATTTTACCAGTATAGAAAAGGCTGTTGTTGAGAGGTCGTCTGATTCTTTGAGATCTGTTTTCTTCCGATGTTACAAGTCTCTCGTGTTCAGATGGAAAGTGATAGTCCTTTCAGAGGCCAATGGCTCGTATCTCGAGGCCCTTCACGATCATGGGGGAAGACATCGTCGAGGGCCTCCTGTATGGGTTCCCGGCGACCCATGCTGCGATCCTGTACATCTCAAGCTTGGAGTGGTTTCCTGTGAATGTGGTATCACGACATACAATCATGGCGGACATTTTGGACACTACCGCTTCAATGTTCCGAGGGTCAAGTGCCCTCCATGTAGTGAGGGGTGTTTGGTGCCTTGTGATTGGGTTATGAAGATGGGGAAGAAGATTCACTGAACCATTGTATACTAAACAATCATTTCATTTTTTTCTATTCTTGTATGTACAGTGTAAGGTCGCGTGTGCGCAGATTACCGTATGACAGGCTTCACGGTCCATAATCGGGGAGCGATATCAAGAAAATTTCAGCCCCACAAATATCAATTTGTGAGCTTTGTGTTGAGATTCCTGGGGATACAAGGTGCCGGGTACGATGTGGGTATGTAATATTGTGCAAACAACTTCCAGACGGTTCTTGCAAGGATGCATCTATCGGGACTGTGATGCCGGATCGTTTGCTCTTGCCATCATCACCGTGCTCCTTGCTACTCTGACGTGCGTTTCCATGTCCCCACGGCGAATTCTTTAAGTCGATCCATCATCCTCAATGTAGGATTGCTCCCGGGCATTGAGTCGTTTGGACGCTGCGAGCAAGGCTTACTCGTGCGTTCTATTCATGCATTGTAATCGGTTTGCTGAGCCCTTTGTTCCAGATGACTTGTGCGCCAACGTAATTCCAATTTCATGGCCTACCGTATATCTTTTGTTCGCCTACTAGGTGCCGACCCGTCTCACATCGTATCCGTATTGCCCAGAGTTAGGGAATCTTCTTCCCCATCTTTATAACCCAATCACGAGGCACCAAACACCCTTCACCACACGGCGCGCACTTCAGCCTAGGAGCATTGAAGCGAAAGTATCTAACATCATCTCTGCTGCGACGATACGTCAGAATCCCACATGCACACACGTCCACTCCGAGCTCGAGATGCGCATGCTCGCGGCACGGGTCGCAGGGAACCCATACGGGAGGCCCGCGACGGTGTCTCGCGCCATGACGGTCAAGCACCTCGAGATACGCGCCACTGGCCTCTGAGAGGACTACGACTTTCCATCTATATACTAGTGACTTGTAACATCGGGAGAAAACAGAACGTAAGTTGGACGACGACCTCTCGACAACGGCCTTTTCTACACTGAGAAAGGAGTCAACCTCGTAGACCATTATAGTAAGATCTAGAGTACTTACTTAGCCAAACACTGCTCCACTTTCTTTCGATAGGGTAGGGTGGTTTGTGTATCCGCCTTGTTATGGGGATTAGTGAGTATGTCATGAGCAAAGACGATGGTATCCGAGCCCAAGAACTCTCCACTAGGCCATGGGTGAGACATGATGGTGGTAGTAGTAGGGGTACAGCCAGAGTACAGCCTCAGGTCCGGTGCTCGCCTCACCTGAAGCTCCTAGACGAAAAGAACAAGTCTCCTCCTCCTCCCTCCAGAGTCCAATCTCTCCAGTACAAAGGCGAATACGAGCGGCGGCGGCGATTTCGTGTCTAGGCCAGAAAAAAAGTGACACCTGAACTCTAAGACAACACGAGCTGCACGTTAACCGTTAAGTCATGGTGGCTCGTCGTGATACTTGCACTTGACGCACGGGCCCCAAGTACAAGTAGAGAGTCAAAAATTGTCCGGCAATGCTAAGAGGCAGCGAATAACCAGTGAGTTACCAGTCTGCCAGCAAAGGACTTGCAAGCAACGAGAAGAGATCAGCTTGTCCGCCACCGGACCCTCCGGCCCGGTACACTACTGCAATGATCGACACGGCCCATATTGGTATTGCCGATCCGTGGACCCGGTAGAGTTTTTTCTGCCTTGCTCTGAACTGTCACCGCCCGGGCCCTTTTCTATCATTGTATCAATTTCTACCGCATTTCATTGGCCCGCCGTCACTCTACATCTTGTCAAGGGTAGAACTCATCGAGGACAGACGCATAATGTCAGAATTCCTCTACCAAGTCCCGCGCGCGCTGGATGTGCAATTAGAAGCTGACCGAGTCCCCTTGTACAGGACTTTAATCCTCGCCTAAGCGTCTTTTTAAATGGCTTCTGGGCCCTGCTCTTTTTCGGCTTTCGCCCGTCACCCCCGTTGCTCACAGTGACATCGACAATGCCGGATCTAAGCGCGACTGTCCAAGGGTTATGTGCGACAAACTTGTCAAGAAAAAAGGACGGTGAGCAGTACTTTTTCACGCCGCAGCAGCAACAATGCCAACACTACTTGTAGGAGCTTAGAGCGCCAAACTTTAAAACGGACAACAAGAGCAAGGCATCAGTTTCTCTTTTATTTACTCTATCCGGCTCGCTAACCTCGTCCTCTAGAACGTGAGCGTCATATTGTTAATTCAAGGTTTTTAATGTGCTAACTTCACTCTTCGCCATCAAGAACTATCTCAACACCACTGTAAGTCGATTCTTCTCTTCGTTCTTTTGTCTTCAACTAACCGGGAGCCTAGCTTCTCAACCTTGGTTTCGAAAACACTTATGAGTTTCTCCTCGTCCTTTACGTTTGCAAGTTGATAATTTCGTTCCTTAGTGAGTTTATCAATTGATCTTTGAACACTGAGCACTCAACGAATCGCAGGTTTTTACCTTCCTGATCGTGTTGGTCGTCGCCCTCTCGTCCTTCTCGGGTCTACGGCCATGCTGTTCTCCATGCTGACTGCCATAATCTCGGACTTCGACTAAACGTTGTCGTTCGATAAAGCGTGAATGCGACACGTAATGAATATAACACGAACGGGGCGTAGAGCTCCTTGATGAGAGTCTTGCAATCAGAACGCGAACCTGGTGACTACATGCATCCTATGTGAGTACTGCCACGGGGCCTGCCATGGGACCGCGAGTTTTGACATGTTTTCCTGTAGACTTAGAGTACAAACTCGAGCCGATCGGCTTTCCTGTGGCGTACATGGCGCAAGCTAATCAGAGGCTGCTAGGATGCCACCTTTCTTCCAGACAAGGATATTCGAAGTAGTGGGCGCCCGTCACTTCTAGGTCGGTTTTTAGCCTTTCCGCGCTTCAAACATCAAGCACGATGTCGTAGTAGACGGGTTCGCACCGATTGCGGTGCCATTGATGTCGGGCGAACATACCTTCTTTCTGCAGCTGACACGGGGCGGATGCTTATGAGTTCCATTCGCAACACATAAAAGCTCGCTTTCTAAGGCTGATAGCTCCCAACATCGCTGCACTAACCATGTTGAGACTTCTGCAGATCCTGCTCGTCTTCGCGTCTCTTCGTCACGCTGCTTCACAGTTCTCACAGCCGGCGAACGACTTTCCGGACTGTATTAATGGCTCCCTAGCCAAAAACGCTGTCTGTGACACATCTCTGGATCCAAAAGCGAGAGCTACGGCCTTGGTCGACGTGATGACCGTGGACGAACTCATCACGAACAGTGACAGCACAGCGGCCGGTGTGCAGCGCCTCGATCTTCCTGCGTATCAATGGTTGAATGAGGCTCTAGTAAGCAAATTTAGCTATCTAGCATTCCTTGAACCAACTTTGATATTAGCATGGCATTGCTTACAGTCGTGGCGTGAACTTCAGCCTTTCGGGCGACTTCAGCTCTGCGACCTCCTTCCCACAAGTCATAGTTACCGCGGCCGCGTTTGACGACGAGCTCGTACATCAAATTGCGTCCGTCATAGGCAAAGAAGCACGGGCATTTAACAACGCTGGTCACGCCGGTCTGAACTACTTCACGCCCAATATCAATCCTTTCAGAGATCCTCGATGGGGTCGTGGTCAGGAAACGCCCGGAGAGGATCCATACCACATATCCCAATACCTCTACAACCTCGTTCTCGGTTTACAGGGCGGCCTCGACCCAGCCAAGTACCTCGTTGCGGCCAACTGCAAGCATTTCGTTGGATACGATCTTGAAAACTGGGAAGGCATTTCGCGCGTCTCCTTTGATGCCATTATTTCCCAGCAAGACCTCAGTGAATTCTACGCAGCCCCATTCCAAACCTGCGTACGCGATGCCAAGGCCGCTTCTGCGATGTGCAGTTACAATGCCGTCAATGGCGTCCCGGCGTGTGCGAACTCCTTCCTGCTACAGGACGTGATGAGGGATCACCTTGGACTGGGCGAGGACAAGTTCATTGTGGGCGATTGTGATGCTGTTGGCAACATCTTTGCGGAACACCACTTTACGGACACTGCACCACAGGGCGTGGCTGATGCCCTGAATGCTGGTACAGATCTAGATCTTGTCTGTAGCTTGAGCCGTGTGGGATATAAAGACCAGCTTGCGGCAGCTTTGGAGCAGGGCTTGACAACCGAGGTCGCGCTGAGGAACTCGTTGACTCGGCTGTATCTCTCTCTGGTTCGGTAAGTTACGTTTTCGTAAATATCATTGTGGAATTCATCTGATTAGTTCTTCAATAGCTTGGGCTACTTCGACCCGGCCGAGTCACAACCGTATCGCCAGTTCACCTGGTCAGATGTAAACACGCCGGAAGCCCAAGCGCTTGCTTATAAGGCGGCGTCTGAGGGTGTCACTCTACTTAAAAATGATGGCGTACTCCCTTTCAGCTCGTCTATCAAGAAGATCGCGCTTATTGGTCCCTGGGCAAACGCCACGGTCCTTATGTCGGGCAACTACTGGGGACCAGCTGCAGCATATGTCGGGCCCATTCAAGGCGCGGAGCAGGCTGGATACAACACCACATTTGTGTTTGGAACTGGTACGAACTCCCAGGATACAAGCGGATTTGCCGCTGCGGTAGAGGCCGCGGAGGCCGCCGATGCCATCGTCTACGCTGGCGGTCTCGACCTCCTCATCGAGACGGAAGCCTTAGATCGAGAGACTATCTCATGGCCTGGGAACCAGCTCGACTTGATCAAGGAATTGGAAGCTGTGGGCAAGCCGCTTGTCGTCATTCAATTCGGCGGTGGCCAAGTTGATAGCAGCGAGCTCAAGGGGAGCGACTCGGTATGTCTTGGGGACCGGGGTGGATAAATCACTCAAAAATCTAATGTCAATCTAGGTCAACGCGATTATGTGGGCTGGTTATCCCGGCCAGAGCGGTGGAGGTGCGATCTTTGACATCCTTTCAGGAAAAGTGTCCCCATCTGGTCGGCTCGTTACGACTCAGTACCCGGCTTCATACGTTGACGCCGTCCCCATGACCGATATGACCCTCCGCCCCAGCGATTCCAATCCCGGTCGCACATACATGTGGTATAGCGGCGAACCGGTCTACGAGTTTGGATTCGGGCTGCAGTACACCACGTTCAAGTTGAAGTGGGTGAGAGGGCCGGCAAAGTCGTACCAGATTGAGAAGCTCGTCGCTGTCGCTGGTCAAGCGGGACACGCAGACCTCGCGCCATTCGGCACGTTTGAGGTGAAGGTGACGAATGTCGGAGGTGTCAAGTCGGACTACTCTGCTCTGCTCTTCGTGAACGGCACGCATGGGCCGACGCCGTACCCGAACAAGCGGCTTGTCGCGTACACGCGGCTGCACGATGTGGCGCAGAGTGCGACGGCGCGGCTCAGTGTCACTCTCGGGTCCATTGCGCGCGCGGACGAAATGGGAAATATGTGGGTCTATCCTGGGACGTATAACTTTGTGGTTGACGTTCCCGGGCGGTTGAGCGCGAGCTTTGAGTTGGTAGGCAAGGCGGTACAGATTTCTTCGTGGCCTCAACCGGACTCGTCTGCTTGAACGTGATTATTCTACTTCCTCTCCTTGTTCATTTGCTCTATCTTGTATTGCTCGGTCCCTCGCGTGTTCATGGTTATCACAGATAGATACACTTTTATTCCACTGTCAGAGGCGCCGCGTCCATCTTCGACACAGTTTGTCGATAAACAGCAGTTGTCCACCGAGCGCATCGGCTTCCTGAGGAACCTTTCTTTCCTTGCCGTCAACCCCAAGAGATATGACATGACCACGATGCTTTCATGCGGAACAATGGTCTTTCACTGCGTCTATGATCTCCGACATATTGCACTGGGTATACTGAATGTAAGTTTTCCGGTTCTTCTCGCCCCTCAAGTTTCGCTAACCAAGAGCGAGTTTTTCGTAGTGCCATTTGCTTAGTCATCTGCTAGCTACCTTTCCAGGGGGTCATCTCATCTTGCGCCGGACGATGTTCGCGTCCTTGGAGAGTATTCAATTCAAGAAGTTCGGCTGATAATCACGACCCCTACTGTAGTGCCGGAGACATATGTGTCAAGTCAAGTCTCTGTATTCGTCCTGAGGAGATCGGTGTGTGCGGACTTCATGCGTACAGTCCAAACTGAACGGCGGTGAAGGTCTTGATGTTGGCATCAACGTCTTCTGTGATCAGCAGTGTCGGGGTAGGTGCTCGCGCGCAACCATGTGTTCCTCAATATTTATAGACGCCCGCCCGTACTGAATGTTATGAGCGATCTTGACGGCTCTGAGAATCACTGGAAACCAATGCTCAATCAAGTTCTTTATAGCCCTGGGGAGTCGATAGTTCCGATTTCAAGTCAAGTACCATTATTCCTCTGGCCAGCTGGACATGATGTGATGTGAGCTCAATTCAAGTCAATGATGTGTTACAGTTGAAGCCCAAATTCAGTTCAGCTCGCTACTCGGTGTTGTTTCGCACATTCGTTCGGTAGCAGCAGGGAAAGAGGATACGAATGCCCTGGAGTCGAAGAGTGCGGCGTCGTAAATTGAATCTGTTTATGAAGGTCGTCAGGCCAAGCGACCTAATCATCATATTCAGGACATATCATGCTCGCATGCGACACTATAGGTATTTGACATTACGCGAACTCGTCGGAGGCAAGTACAGAAGCAAATGGAGGCGATCTTGGGAGAAATAGAAGTTCAAGGACAGGAACACCTTTAATCGAACAGTCCTCGATCCGGAACGAGACGCACCGGGATGAGCATTGAGTTGGTGGCACTCGCACCTGAGAATTCGTGCATCTCGCGGGACCAGGGAACGCAAGACGGACAAATGAAGCCTCCAAAGAGTTTTACAGACATGGGATCCTTTGAGAATAGTCCCCATTTTTTTTCCTATATAAGTCAACTGAACGAGCCGTAATCTTCAGGCTACAGTCGAACAGCTCGCCTTTCTACAGCATGCTCAAGCTCACCGCCACATTCCTCGCTCTGCTCGCGACCACCGCCTTGGCGTTGTCGATCGTCGATCGTGCAGAGAGCGTTGCTCCCATCGCGTCCAGCTCAGGCATTGAGCCTGCCCCCGACGCCATCACTATCTTCACAACGTGCAACGACGTTAACCTGCGGGGCTTCTGCAACACCTGGACCTCGACCGTCTTGCCCACCGGATGCGGCGACCTCGCTGCTGCCGGACAGCAGGACTCTGTCTCGAGCGCGTCGACCCCGTCGGGCATCGCGTGTACTCTGTTCGAGTAAGCAGTCTGCTACCGGCATGATGAACAGTTGCTGATCGCTATGCTCAGAGATGCGGGGTGCACGGGAAGAACTCAGCTTGTCGTTGGAACCGTCAACGACTTGGGGACTGTCGGGTTCCAGGACACCGCGACGTCCTTCAACTGCCGTTCCGCTTGAACGGAAGTTGTGCTCAGCGATGTTAAAGGTGATATATTCCTCCAGAACAAGGGATGACATAGAGTTAACAGCACCCCGCCATAGATGAATCCAAGTCGAAGTATTTGTTGAAGTTTTCGATTTCAAATTGGGAAATATGCCTTAGTTTTGTGAATTGTGTGGTATAGGGAAATTCGGTTGTACTCATTTACTTGAAATTGAACTTTATGACTGCTTTTTTTGGAACCGTCTTAAATGGAGCGAAGTATATGCCGCTACTTCTCTGGAACAGCGATTCGTTGTACAACAGAATGTTATCTAGTTACACTTGAGCATTCGCTACCTTTGGGACAAGTGGGCTTGCACGGCGGCCACGGGGGGCTACTGGTATTCGAATTCAGGCCGAGCATATCTATCATAACCTGAGGAGACGGACTGACCGCCGCCGAAACGGACAACCTATAGCGCGATGGCGGCACAGGACCGTTCATGAGACAGTCCGGCCGTTCCAGAAGGATCGCATCAAGATCTATGTACAACGGACAGCTCAGGCTCATGGGCAGCGATGGATAGAGGAATTGTAATACATTCATCGCTTTGATCTGCACGCCGTGCATTTCATCGAGGTGATACGGATTTCCAGTGTCGCGAGAAGCATCTTGCGGAGAACTACAGGGATCGCACGTAGACGAGACTGGCGTATACATGGTATCAATCTCAGCTCGCAATATCCATGCATGTGTCGGCTCAAGTGGCCAACAAGTGGCGTTATAGCTTTCGAAGAAGGTCGTCTGCATGGGGATTAGTGGGTTAGTCATAGCTCGTGAACAGGAACAATGATGAAATACGTTATACCAGCGCACGCCGCATGAACCACTACTATGTGTTGTACCACCTGGCGGACGTGGCAGAAGAATCGACTCGAAAGTCAAGAATAGAGGAGTCATCTGATCGTGATGATCGGCGTGACTACGCCGGCTTCCTCTGGTCCTCGTTCAACTGACGCTTTCAGCCTGAGGTCACTTTAAGTTTACGCCCGCCACGACAGACTCGGTCAGAGGCTCTCCTACTACTTCCCTGCCTACAGTGCTACGGACGCGACACCTTGCAAGTCTTCCTAGTACGCCTCGAGCTGTGATTCTTCTCATGGGAGGTAGTCTCAAGGTTTCTACATGGATCAAAACACGTTAATCACGAAGCAGGAGGGCGGTCTCTTGAAACTCTTGAGGTATCCTTCTTTCCGCTACAAGCAGCTAATGATCCTCCGACGTTCTTCTCATGCTCATGCCCTGTCTGAATCTATTCACTGTACTTGTTCTGTGTGGCTGCTCTCACCGGGCTACTAGACCTCATTGTTCTGCCCTAGTGCGCTGTTAGCTGACTACCGCGACCGCGTGATCTGATGTACGAGGTTCTTTTGTAAGATCGGCGTAAACGGAGGTGCGAGTTTTTGACTTCCATACTTCCCAATTCATTCAGTTGACGGTCCAGTTCAGACCTTGAGGCGTAAAGCGAAGGTTCAATGCCCCCTATGACATGGCCAGGTGTCACTGACATTATGAACGGCCTTCTTAGGCGCGTTCACTCAATATACCGAAGCGTTCGGCGGGGGTAGTCCCGATCAGGATTGGCACGATGATATTCGGTTCAACGATTTACGATTCAGAGAGTATCCAAGACAGTCTTCGGAAGGGAACAAAGTTTGCGGTTCGACTATACCAAGACCAGCGCACAATGGCTTCATGGGTCCTGGCCGACACTCCATTGGCAGTGCGTTGAGAGTGAGAACAGTAAGGTACTGACCTAGTACGTGAATGACATTAGTGAATGAAGAGCCAAGAATAGACATATGTATTGAACCTAGCTGAAAGACACACGTTCTCGTTCACCAAGATGCCTGCCGGCACTACAATTTTTCTGACAGACTAGGCTGGACTTTCGAGGGAGCGGCGGAGGTGAGTACAAGGCCGCGGACATGTTCATACGGGGATTCGAGCAGCGTCAACTGATCACCTATACTCCGTTACATACCGGAGGAGCCGGTAGAAAGCCAGAGCCGCAATTGTAGGTGGCGTAAGAGGCGCACGCGCTATTGAGACTAGAGTATGAAGACATACTCGGTTCATCACTGAACCATAAATTTTCAATAAGACAGGCCAGTGCCCGAGGTGTCCGTACAGAAATAGAACGATCCAAAGGAGAAACGGCGTAACGTGATGAGTACACGCCCAGTCGTGACGGCTCTGTACCAGACGAAGAACAACATGGGATGGGATTAATTCACAAAGAAAAAAACCCTGTCTACCATCATATAAAAGGAAGCTGAAAAAGTCAGTGAATACCTCAGACTGCAGTCTACTACCAGCCTCTTTCGCATAACCAACATGTTCAAGCTTACCGCCACATTCTTCGCTCTGCTCGCGACCACCGCCTTGGCGATGTCGGTCGTCAACCGCGCGGAGACCGTCTCTCCCATCGCGTCGAGCTCCGGCATCGAGCCCGAGCCGGATGCCATCACCATCTTCACGACGTGCAACGACCCCAACCTCAAGGGGTTCTGCAACGTCTGGTCCTCGACCGTCTTGCCCTCCGGATGCGGCGACCTCGCTGCCGCCGGACAGCAGGACTCTGTCTCGAGTGCCTCGACTCCTTCGGGCATCCAGTGCACTCTTTTCCAGTAAGCCGTCCTCAAGCTGATTGGGGGCGAATGGTTGTTGATTCCGTATGCAGAGACTCGGGCTGCTCTGGAAGGACCCAGCTCGTCGTTGGGACTATCGACAACTTGGCCACCGTCGGGTTCGATGACACCGCTTCGTCCTTCAACTGCCAATCTGTTTGAAGCACGGGGGTTCAAATTCTAGGTATTAAAGTCAAAGGTAAGATTGATCCTAAAATCAAGAGAGGATGCGAAAGCTAATGTGATTTGCCCAGGGATTCAAAGTCGTTCTTTACCGGCCGCTATGAAAGTCTTGTAAATCGTTCAGTATCAGTGCTATAAGGAAATTTTGTGATGTACCTACTTGAAAACAAAAAAAACAAGTCGCTCTTTGTTTGATTATTATGGGACAAATCAGGATTCAGAGCTCCCTAGCACATGGCATGTCTGCAGAAGCATTGACTTCAAGAGTTTCATATATTATGAAAAATAAATAAGAACAGTACCGTCTCAAAGCTTCTCCGACGGCTGATGAGATTGTGGGATTGTCGCTTCACCTTCTGCCTCGGGCGTATATCCTGGAGGCGGTTCGTCCGACAATCCCTGTGCCCACGGACTCTGCTGCTGACTCTGCAGCGCCCTCATCTGCTCCCGCATGGCCGTAATCTGCTCTCTGAGCGCACTCACATCCTCCTTCTGCCCTGTTCCAGCACTGTTTGATAATGTGCTCGTACTTGGCCCGCCTTGCTTCGTTCCCCCAGTAAGCATAACCATTTCCGCTTGGATCTGTCACATCTGGGCCTCGAGTGCCTGTTGACGCGTCCGCCGAATTTCAGAGGTGCTGAATGTAGATGGGGACGAGGTGATCGGGGCGGATACGGATATCCCGTCGGAAAGACTGCGTGCGTCGGTAGGTGTCGCTGCGGACATCATTATAGCTCCGTCGGGGAGGGCAGACATGACGTTGTCGGGAATGTAGACCGATGACCTCTTACCATCGCCGGGGCTATAGATGGACGCATGGTGGTGCCCATTGACATAGCCGTTGCCGTACTGGGACATGGGTGCAGATGGCGGCGACATGTTCTCCTCGTTCGCTTGAGCAGCTCCGGCGCGCTGACGACGCCGCCAGCAGAAGAAGGCCCCAGCAGCGATAAGAAGTCCCACCACAACACCGCCGACGGCACCTCCGATGATTACGCCAGTACGATGAGCTTGACGAAGATGCGCCTGGCGTCGATGTTGACGAAGCAGAGGCGGTTCCAGGCACTGAAGTAGATACAGCGCGTTCGTCGTAGCTAGATGAATAGATTAGTAAACTCGCGAAGACTGGGTAAGGGAAAGAATATACGTATAGATGGCGTAGTCGAAGTTGATGAAGACATCGTAGTCAACACCAGAGGTGCTGATGACCATGCTATGATTCGTCTGCGACAAGCCAGTGGAGGAATACACCAGCACATTGTATTCCAGTTCAGTACTGTCCGATGGGCTGTGATCGAAAGACCCGGCATGTTCCCCGTCGATGGTGAAATTGCAGTCCGTTCGCGTAGTGATACCAGTGCCTTCGTCGTTGGCAAGGATAAAATATACATAGATCGCAGTTCCTGTTAACAAGACCAAAGTGCAATGACGAAGTTGAAGAAGTACCTTCAAAATAAAAAGTAATGTTCGCAGAGCCTAAACCCGCGTTGTACGTCGCGGCGGACCATGTCCCATTGTATGCCGATGCAGTGGAAGGTTTAATGGCACATGTCGAACAATCCGCTCCCGTCCAAGGAAGGGAGGGCTCGTAAACAGGCACCAAACTCGTCACTGGATCACCGTTCGTGTCATCAATTGTCCGGTTGACTTGGGCTCCTACGGTCGCAAAGAGAAGGAAGGAAAATAGAATGGACGAGGAGTGACCCATGTCAATGGCAAGAAAGAAAGGGAAATAGCGGTTAACGACCAAGTTACTGTCCCTGAGCCGGATCTCGGGCATCCTACCGAAATTCGGCACGGATTTCAGAATATCTCTTGCTGGTGTCGCATTTGAGCTCCCATTTTTTGCTAGCACCAAGATATGCTCTGTATCCAACTTTGGATACACTCATGTTATGTGTTAGCCCTCGTCAATGCTGTTGTCACGCTGGTTTTTATTACGATCACTTTTTTGAGCAAATGTGCCCCGAGTCGGTCAGGTCAAGGCTTCAGAACAAGTGTTTCCGTCGGCAATTTGAGTACAAGAAGCATTCAAAGTGGAGGCTGCTATTAATATCTAGGAATAGGATACAAAAGACAGGTGAGAGAGCTCGATGTGAGCGCTTGAGATACGTTCAAATGTGATGGTGTAAAGAAATAAGGTTTGGAGCCATTTTTGGACAGACCCGGATTGAATTCAATTTTTGACTGCATTCCTTGTAGAACAGAGGGAAACAACACACCATACCTATGCACCTGAAGCATATGAAGAAGTTTACAGTATTTTTATTGAAGCAGCTGAGCACATCGTTGCAAAAATCCTCAATGACCGAGTTCGGGCGCGTGCCCGGATAGGGGCTCAGGCACAGTACGTTCCAAGATTCCTCCAATCAATATGGTGATCCGAATGTCGTACCCTGCTCTTTCCTTTCCTAATCCCCACCAACTGTTCATGGCACTTTCCTCGACGACTGCAAATGTGATGTCCGCATTACGCGGATCGCACAACGTTCACTCATGTACCGCCTTTCACGCGCCGTACTAACCTGCCTTCATGCCGTTGTGCGGACTTGCGCTACCTTCCGAAACCATGTTTCGCCGACGTGCTGCAGTTTCGGAAATTCGGTCCGATCTCACACGCATGTTTTGGCCCATGGGCCAAAAGATGCGTGGTTCGCCATGTGGTACGCTCACGGCATTATTCGGCAAATTTCGCTCTGACCACTACTATGAAGTACTACCCAAAATCGGTCTGAGTGCTGGTTGGTATGGTGTCTTTCAACATTCATGGACCTCATAGGTGATGACGTACTTTGACCTTTCCAGCAGGAACCCGTTCAGGAGGTTAAAGTGCGTCACCAGTTCGTGGCGTGGCTGTTTCTGATTCGTTCATTTTCAATTGGCCCGACAAGTAGCCCGTTCCCACCTTCCCTTTATTCCAGCACGCAGTATACATGGCATCAGTAATGTTCATTTATGCGGCTCATGATCATTGTCGCGCGATTCGTACGTGTCCGCAGACTACAACACGCACTGTTGACTTAACTGTAGGGTTAGGGTTCGCAAGGCTTCCAACTTCACATCGGTCACGCGGATGTGAAGTTCGAAGCCTCAATTGATTGTTATTGTTTGGCTACAGGCTCATCATGTCAATAATCTCATTGTTTTCCATTCGGTCGTACCGCGTTCGGTTGTTGTCACCGTTGTATGTGATTTTCTCCGCATTGCAGTGCATGACGCATTTCGACCTCCCGATCAACATGGATCGGGAGGTCGAAGTGCGTCATCCGTTGTGCTTTTTCAGGCAGATGCTGATGGAGTCGACAGCGTTTACACCAATTAGCGCAAGACCTTCGCATTCTCAATGTTTCCTTTACAAACTGTATCTGTTATTCAATCCATTGCTTCACTATCGTCGATTTCCCTATTCTTACTCACGACCGCTCTCATCGTCGTTCATAGTGAACCTACGCGCTTGGCCCTGAATCGCCATATGTTCTGGTGTTTAGCGCCCATTGAAGTATATGGACATGTAATGCACCACGTCTCATAACAGGCGACGTATCCTCAAATGTTTCGATATCCATCAAAGCAGGCATCGAATCATGGGAGGCGGCATCCTATTCACGAAGTTATTATCATGTTCTACATGACAATTGTGACTTTACTGACGTTTTGATAGCCGCATCCGAATAATCCACAAAGAAATTGGAGCGCTTTCATGTTGTACTAATGATGGTTGGTTGTTTCTTCGTGATTCTACACAGCTGTGTACTCATTCAGAGCCTATATCATAGTTGACATCTTCTTTGACGTATTGTCTAAGACCGTCGGCGTGGCTGACTGTTAAAGTCTTCGAAAATTCGAGACCTTCCCCACTCTCATTCCTTGCAATATGTCTGTCGTTATCTGTGGCTTCTGGTGTCTCGGTCCGGGTCAACGTCGTCGGCCTGATCCTCAGAAGACCATCTTCTACAACTATTATCCATCCGCTATTGGACTCGCTGATTCGGGTGGGATTCCCTGCGAAATTCGGGCATACAGTCCTTACGGCGATGTCCCTCTACCCGAAAATACGATTGTTTTCCTTTACGGTCGCATAGCGCTACCGCCTCATGCCTCTCCGCTTATCGAGGCCATTTCTCTTGCTCCCGCACCTGGCGATCCGGGTGATCCCAACTACTTCGACAATCAAATCGGTTTTCGCGAGCCTATTTTCTTTGTTTGCGGCACTGTCTCACGTACGATTGACAACATGGCGAATGGAGACCGAGCATTTGTGGTTAATACCTCTGAGTACGTTCGCACGGACGCTTATGCTTTTCAACTCGTGTACGTATATATGTCGCTGCTGACTCTCGTACTGATAGCTCACAGCGCCGTTTTCGGTCATGACAAAAGCCGATGGCGTAGAACTCGGCTCCCTCACGCAGGCACGACGGTCTTCTTTTCTGGTACCGCCCTTGCATATGAACCTCGAACGGGATTGGTGTCCATTGAGGTTGGCACTCTCCATACTAATGTGGGACCATCGACTTCTTCTGGTGGTGTTGTCTCTTCTGGTGGTAGAAGCGGGCCACCCACACGTTTCGCTATGCCGTACGTTGCGTCTATCAGTGTCGCTATTGTGTCAATGGACTGATATCCGCTCAGGACTACTTTTCGAGGGCCTGCGACTCAATTGCCTTCGACACAAACTTCTTCGATACCGTCCTCTTCAGTATCGTCGTCCCTTAACCAACGTCCATCCCCACCACCGCTTTCACCGATGTACGTTACTTGCATGCACTGTCTTTTTATATTAACGTTTCTTTCAGAGCTGAACTCATCGCTGATGGAGGTGTACGCCCTTACGACTGTGGATCAGTATCGCAATCGTCGCCTTTCATCGGGATCAGCCCCACAGAAGCGTATGTCTTTATGTTACAATTTTTCATGATCACCACTCTCATACGTGATCAAGCGCCGCGTTCGGCATGAACACTATTGCTAGCGGTAGCACTTCTCAACAAACACAAGCGTCACCCTATATCGGTGTTTCCTCTTCGCAGTCGTATGTTATGTTCACTATTCGTTTGTCCCGTATTAAAAAATCAATAGGTCTACCATTCTTCCGAATACGCCCAGCTATGGAACGTCTGCGCATGACGGCTTGATACAATTACCTTCGAGTCCGCCTATCGCTCCGACCACTAGTTCATCTACATTGTTGTCCATCGGCGGGCCACTGATGCAGGAGCCTTCGACTTCGACATCTACTTTGACATCTGCACTGAAACTTAACCGAATCATTTCGCCTGTTGTGTACGTTGACCTTCTCTATTTTGTCTCACAATCCTAACACCTTTCTTGCAGACTTACGCATTCGCCACCGCCAGATGATGATGACGCCATTCGAGCCGTGTCCGATCCAAGTCGTTCAGTGGCCTCTCCTGAGTGAGTCACTTCTTATTCTTTGAACACTTCCGACACTGATCCCTGTCCAGTAAAGGAAAAGCTCGACAACTGTCCCCAATTCATGACAGTGCCAACGATGAAGCTGTCGAGGATAATACACTCTCAAATGGTGAGACGTCTGATGTGGAACACGATGCAGAGGCAGAGGACAGTCGAGGTAAGAAACGGCAAAAGCGCAAGCGCTAATCACTGCCATACTGTATCTTCTGTACTTCTACAACATCATGTATATGCCGTACGTACCGTTGCCTATGTCCGTTGTATTTGTATCGCACTACTTTACTCATGATTCTTTGTCTCACCTTGCCCCCTTACGATGACTGACTACCTTTGGAAGCTGAATGCCGTGTCGACATCACACTTAACATGGGGCGCTGTAACCACGCGTTCCGTTCATGAATGTCCGCACTGTCATATTCCCCTCTTGACTGGTGAACGCGCCGGTTTTTGTTGTGGACCAAATGGAAAATACAATTCTATCCGCGCCCTACCGCCGTTACCTCGCGAGTACAATAGACTCATCACTGATCGTGCAATCTCCCAAAAGTCACGCATTCTAAACCTCATCTTTTCTTTTGCAGCCGTTGAAACAACGCATGCGTTTCCCAACCTCGGACATCCTTCGTTCCTTGCTATCCAAGGAAAGGTTTACCATCGAATCCGACCAACCCATCGAAATTCATGCTTGCGCTGGCTGTTATATGATGGTTTCATGCGGGATAACATCCCCTTTCCTGAAAAAGCAGCTCAGTTACCCCCTTGGTGGATTACAGATGTTCAAACTGCTTTACTACGATTGAACCCACTCATCAAGCGACTCAGACAGTTGAGTCTCGTTGATATCAATCGATGTCCTGACGCTCGTTTAGAACTGCAGGATGCTGGTTCGTGACACATGCAAACACCTCTTCTACTACACTAACTCTGCATGACAGGAAATGATTCTGAAATCGCCGCTATACTAAATTATGAGAATACCTCTGCCAATGACGTGCGACCACGAAACATGGTTTGTGTTCACCTGAATGGTGAAATCAACCAAGTTCCTCTCCTTAGTCGGAACTGGGAACCCCTAGCATACCCAATTCTGTTTCCGCAGGGAACTCTTGGTTGGGGAATACCTGCTAATGCTGCGGAAGCAATCCGGGAAGCCGACGACGCCACTCAAATGTGGTACTACCGATATCGGGTCCTACATGACCAACGCTTCCAAATCTTCGGTCGCCTCACCAATGAATACTTGGTCGATATGTTCAGCCGTAACATCGAAAGTCGCCTTGCATATATTCGTCAGAATCAGGATCGAATTCGTCAAGCAGATGCTGCTCTTATGGGAGAAGGAGCGATCCCTGACGGCGATAACGTTTATCTACCCGCATCCTTCCTCGGATCTAATCGGTGGGCATCGGAACAGATCGCTGATGCACTAGCCATCGCCGCCGCCCTTGGCAATCCTACCTTCTTCATTACCATGACTTGCAATGGTGAATGGGAGGAGATCGTATCTCAGTGTCGGGCAGGTCAGAATGGTACCGACATTCCCATCACCGTCGCACGGGTCTTTCACCAGAAAGTCCAGCGGTTCATAAAAACTCTTAAAGACCTCTTTCCCAATGTCGGTCCTCCCGTGTATGTCGTTTACTCTATCGAATTTCAGAAGCGCGGTTATCCCCACATACACATTCTTCTCAAATATCCGAAACCCCTCTCAACCACTGATATCGACAACATCATTTCTGCAGAACGTCCATCAGATCCAACCGACGCCGCTATCGTTGACAAGTACATGTCCCACCATCACTCTCCTTCTTATTGTCTTAAAAACCGCATCGACTGTCGATTCAGGTATCCATTCGACATACGAGACATCACCGAAATCGCTGCTGACGGTCGTGTGCTGTACCGCCGTCGAACAGAACAGGATCGCAATATCGTTCCACATATCCTCATTCTACTCAAGAAATTCCTTTGTCACATCAATACAGAGGTCGCTTCCACATCCCACATGTTCCAATATCTTTTCAAGTATGTCTATAAAGGTACCTGCGCCTTCCGACTACAGAACGCGTACCTCACGCTAATAATACATTTAGGACCCGATTATGCTCGTTACACAGTGGCAAACCAAAATGAACCGATTGACGAGATTCAAGAATACTGGAAGGCTCGCTATCTCACAGGTGAAGAAGCAGCTTGGCGTATTTTAGGGTATCACGTCTGCCATAAAGAGCCCGCTGTTACCGCCCTATCTGTACATCTCCCATCTACTGTCCACCACCACTCCCAATATCACCGTCGTTCAGATGCGGGGTCGCTCTCTACCCTTATGCGGTACTTCCATCGTCCGAGAGGTTCTTTTCCCGTATCGGACACCCAACTCCGCACTTTTGACTCTTTGACATATATCGAATACTTTCAACACTTCCGTCTGAAAACCTTTGACCCCGCATATGACGGCCGACCCTCCTACTTCCGTGAAATCCCAAATGAAAACAATGCACCCCAGCAGCATGTCATTTTACGATCTTCCCTGCACGTCGCACGTCTACAACCGGTTCTCCCATCTAAAGGGGAACTCTTCTACTTCCGCACTCTTCTACAGTGTCGCCCTGGCCGATGTTTCGAAGACTTTCGCCGAATCAATGGCGTTCTTTACAATACCTATCAGGAGGCCGCTTGCGCTGCTGGAATGTTTGCTGATGAAAATGAAGCAGAGTACGCGATCATTGAAGCGATTACGACTCTTCGAACACCACGCCAGTTGCGCTACTTGCTCATTCACCTCTTGACGAACGACTGTATCCCCAACCCCATCTCTATTTGGGATACATTTGTCGATCACTTCGCTGCTGATTTCATTCTTCGACGCGGAAACGTTCGAGTCTTAGGAATCAATGATTGCCTTATCGATATAGCGCGTATTCTGGAAGAGTATGGCCGCAGTCTTGCAGACTTCGGGTTACCAGAACCAGAGGCTTATGGCTCTGAACTCGAACATGAATGGCGCCGATGGGAACCACACATTCATAACCTTCTTCTTCAATCAAACGTCCACGCTCAATCACTTACAGATGAACAAACATATATTTACAACACAGTGCTGGACGCTTTAAATACAAACGTGCAACTTCTCGCTTACATCGATGGCAAAGCCGGCCGTGGAAAGACGTGGGTAATCAAATGCATCTGCGAATCCTTACGTTCCCGTCGACGAATCGTTCTTCCAACGGCTACTTCCGCCTTTGCGGCACAACAGTATGATGGCGGCCGAACTACTCATGCTACATTTAAGGTACTTTACTTGATTTGCATACAAAGTCATTGTACTAACTCATTCTGCGAACAAGGTACCAGTAAACGAAAACAACGAATTCCTGCGCTCTCCCATCGAACCTTCCGACAAGCGTGCCGAGTTATTGAAGGCTGCTGCACTGATCATATGGGATGAAGTACCTATGGCCAATCGTGCTGTCCTCAGCTGCGTTGACGAGACCCTTCAACGGATCATGAATAATCGTGCTCCGTTTGGTGGGAAGTCCATTCTGCTGGCAGGAGATTTCAGGCAAACCTGTCCAGTCATCAAGGGCGGCAACCGTGCTCGCGTCGTCGACGCTTCCGTGCGGTCAGCTCCATTATGGACATTATTCACTATCTTCCGACTACACGCTCCTTATCGCAATGCACAGGATCCTGAATTTGCGGCGTTCGTTGACGCTATAGGAGATGGCGCTGGTCCTCAAGTTGATCTTAGTGCGCTTCACCAATTGACGACTGTGGAGGACACAATCGATTTCGTCTATCCCCCAACAATACTTCCCTACCCAGAACTCTGTGTGTCCCGAAACATCCTCGCACCAACAAATGCACAAATTGATGAATACAACGAAAGACTTCTCGAACGCGTCCTAGGCATCGAGAAGACTTATTATGCATGCGATAAGATTCGTGAGGTTGAAGAACTCGGTGTCGATACCACCCATATGGATCCAGCTCCCTTACTGGACTACGCTGCCCGTCGTGCCATTCCTGGACTCCCCCCACACAGAGTTGCGATTAAAACAAACGGCGTCTATCGCTTACTCCGCAATTTTTCTATTGACCAGGGATTGGTAAAGAATGCTCGCGTACGGATCGTCGCGCTGGGTCAAAGAGTCATTACCGTCCGACTTTTACCTAGCGCCAACATTGCGAACGACCTGTGTAGGGAAGACATTCTCATTCCTCGCATCTCCTTCACATTCACCCTTCCTTCTGGATACACGCTCCTACGTCGTCAATTTCCCCTAGCACCTGCCTATGCGACCACTTTTAACAGCTGTCAAGGATTGACTCTTGACAAAGTGGCCGTTGACTTAACGACAGATGTCTTCTCACACGGTCAATTGTACACCGCACTCTCAAGAGTGAGGCATCGGGATGCCATCGGCGTTCGTCTTAAACTAGGACAAAGTAGCACTACGAATATTACATACCCTGAGATTCTCCTGAATTGACTATCATGCGTACTGACTTCTACTACAATCAAATTGAACACGCTTATGCAGACCCGTGACACCCAAAACGGAGCGAAGCGGAGTGAGATCTTGTGACCCTTAAAGCAGATCCAATATCTGAGACGCGAAGCCATTGTGAGGTAAAGATGTTTAACAGGATGTTCGTCGTCGCGTATACACCACTTTGAGGAAGCCATAGAGACTGAGCAGCGTCGAAGAAAGAGTATTCACGCGTAGACTCGAACCAGTCCCGCTGACCTCGTGGAACGCAGTGATCGAGTTCCACGAGGTCAGCGGGACTGGTTCGAGTCTAATTCACGCGTCGTACAGACATTATTTGTACGGTCCGGCCAGTTGTACTTCAGGTCAATCGTCAGATTGAGCGAGGCTAGCGCATGGTGGTTTGAGGTCTAAAGTGAGCAATTCCTGCTGAGTCACAGCCATTCTTCCGAAAAGAGTTCCATCTTCCACGTGGCTCCCTTTTACGTCTTGCTCCTACCTTCAACATCGTGGCGTAATATTGATGCTAGCGCACTTGAAAAATAACTGAAGGTGAGTGGCAACGCACTTGTCGGCATTCAGCGCCATCACAACATTGATGGTCGTCAATTTCACGTTTAACGGAAACGACCATGGGCGGCTCTGATACTTTCTGTTCAGTACGTCTCCTTTCCTAAAGAATGAGCAGTTTACTGGAGGTTCTTATTACACCCAAGGCAATGAGGTCATTTTGGACTTTGTCAAAGATGCGTGTGGCCATCTGCCACAGAACGATCCGCTCCGGCCATTGGACAGCATTCTGGAGCGACTGGAATACACGGCCGACGATGTTGAAGGTTCTCAAGATCTCATCTTGCTCGTTCCCAAGAAAATGGATGGTCAACTAGACATTGAGCATCGCAATGGACTCAGTACGTGATTTCTTCTCTCCTTCTACTTGATTCACTCATAATTTAGTATGATGGACAGAACCGACAATATTTTCCGACTCTACTGTAGCAGCAGTCGTCAACTTGACTATCGGCGACTGTCCCGACCTCGGCGACTTCAAAATTGTCTTTCCCGACGCCCCCGACGCTGCAGACTTGGACGTCTGGATGGTCAACGGATACAACAAGTTTTACATCTTCTTATACGCGTACCGTATCCTCATAGGACGCTTTCCGGAACTTGACCCCCACATGATATACGTGATTTTTGCAAGCTCTACGCGTTGGTACACAGATGAAGAGTATTCTCAAATCGCGGATCAGTATGCCAACTGGGAGCTAGTCGCCGACGTCGCCGAGGACGACATCGAAGACCGTGAGGTCAATGGATATGACGTCCTTGGAAAGTTGGAATACTTCTGGCTCAAGCTTCTATGTGCCGAGGGCAAGAGCGAGGATGGGATTATTCGCGAGGCGTGGTTCGGAAAGGGAAGATTATATCACTTTGCGCGTGCAGACCTGTATGCTTAGCTCCTGCTTTCCAATCGTCTTGCTGACCCAGACTAACAGTTTCCCTAAAACAGAGCCATTTGCGTCGTTCCCGGTTGGAGACTCCGACACCTTGTTTTCCAAATTGCCGTTCGACATCCTTGACTATCTCTGCGTCACGTACCTCAGCATTCGAGAGGCCTCCTCTCTCCTTTGTCTTAACCGTTCCCTGCGGGCAGCTCTTCTTCCCTTCGTTAATACCTTTGCCGAGAAGGCTATCGTTCGACGTCATCCATATTGGCTACCCGTCGTCGCGCCGTGTCCCAGAGGAGACGAAGAACAGCTCCGTTGGGAGCGAATGTGGGAGGGACTCGGCGGTGAGGTCCCGTGGGCACCGTACGCGAGAGAATGCTTCAAGAGCCCGGGAATGAGAAATCGGGAGCGGATTTGGGGAATGGCGGAGAGATTTAGGAACCACGTGAAGGAGCAAGGGTGGTTAGACGGGAGGACATCCTTATAGGTTCGTTTCCAGGTTCTCTGGTGTACGCAGGCGCCGCGTTTCGGGAGCAATCAACATTCAATTATGTGCAAAGTTGTTCGGCGCCATGAAGGTAAATGACATTTAACGCCGGTATCTGCTATTGGTCTTCGGTGTATCGAGAGGCGTCGAGTCATCTTACGGTGCAGCGTCTACGTGGAAGACACGACTGCTAGCCATCCGTTTCGAAACCCGAGAACTCTACGCCTGGGTAGAGATAATAGTCGAGTTGTAAGCGAAGTGTGATATCTGTCAAAGGGAGTAATTTAGCCTCGTTATGAGGCTGGACTGAAAGCAAACCTGCGTAGTTGGTCCTGAGACATATGCAAGACATATCCCGATCGGACTCTCGCTTCCACTTAAAAAGCCCACACGCCCAACTACTGACAGACATCAACCACCCAAATGGCATCCCCCAGCGACGACACCGTGACATACAAAGGCGGCTGCCACTGTGGCAAGATTAGTTACTCAGTTGACATATCACCACCACTCGACAACGACAAGGGGCACGAGGTGGTTGGCTGTAACTGCTCCATCTGCGTGCGCAGCGCGTCCTTGTGTGTCTTTGTTAAAGAAGAGGCGGTCAAGTTCCATTCCGGCGAAGGCGAAGCTGTTGTACGTGCCGCTTGCTCTGAGTTTCTTGTTTGCTGACCTTCGCTGTGAATGTCTACAGCCTTACACCTTTGGTCCAGGCCGCCTTGGGCATAACTTCTGCCCAAAGTGTGGCACGAGTGTTTTTGGCACTTCAATGAAACCCGGTTACTATGACGGTATTATCGCAATCAATGTAGGCTGGTCATCTAACTGGATGAACGCGGTGTATTGAATTCTTGATTTAGGTTCGCACGTTAGAAGACGTTGACATTGATTCCTTGAAAATCAAGATATTGGATGGGAAGAGTGTGGTCCTTTGAGTCTCGATGGTGTACGACGTACGTCGAATCACAGACTGACAATTTCAAGTAACCTGTACTGTTTCTGTCGGCATATATATCACTCTCAACTATTTCCGTTTGATACGGGAATCCTGCGGGAATCGCTAGCGCTTCACTGATAGACACATGGATGCAATGTCCGTCGGGAAACAAGAAAGAGCTATGTCGTGTGAACGATTAATCGCGCTCGACTTTAGCCTGTTTCCACCAACATACCTCGTTCAGACACAAAGCTTTTTGAGAACCTCGTCGCGACTATTTACTGCGGCCGAATACACAGCAAGTTGAAGACGCGTCAAGTTGCGGCCCGGTTAGAACCTGTGGTCCGTGGATGCCGGCGGCAAAACTTTCTCACTTCTGCGCGACGACCCACCTATCCACCGATACCGCATCATCGCCACGAAGATGTAGTCGGCATCTACGTCTTCGGAATGCGGCTAATGATTTCGGCGAAACCTTTGACTGTAAACTGGTTGCCTCGGGCTGTGCCAAGTAGAAGGCTCACAACTACAGGAAACTGTGGGCACAGTTTGAGAACATCCTAGAGATTGACAGACGAATTTGGCCTTGCTTGCTTTGAACTTTTTGTGTGTTTTTACTGCTTTGTTCTGCTCTGGTTATACGTACTTACCTTATCCAGGGTTACCGTAGGCGGGATGGCTCAGGTTGATTTTTTCGATTGAGTCTCCGGTCCGAGTTGGGTCCGGGTCCGGGTAGGACTTGGTTCCCACACTGCTCGCTCAGTTTTGGCCTCCTCCACTCCGAGGCGGCGTACTGTGGCACACATAGGGCAGGGATATGATACATACCCATGTCCTCTAGCCTTCAGGTACTTGACATTATATCCAACTTGTGTGGTTCAGGCAGGAGCACACTCTCAAGCTGGCTGATCGAGTGACACGATGCGCATGCACCTTGGCTCTGCCCCGTCATCATCTCTTCATCTCCACACCATAACCGTGTACAGTAAGGGATGTACTACGATCCGGCACCCTGCTGTAAGTGCACTTGGTTAGAGGCATGACTCGTACTAGACAGATCTTACTGGCGTCAATGCTCTACACATCGCGTGCGACTTCTGATCCGCTTATCTGCTCTCCTTTGTTCCATCACGACTATGCCACATCTTCGTCAACCTCACCATCGTCAGCAATGCCAGCAAGATCTCAGGACTGCGGGTAATATGGAATTATAATAATACAGAATGTCACTTGAGCTTGGAGATGGCACCGTTCAGCTCAGCGAGGAAATACGTGCCGCCTTTCATTCTGCGGACGACAATGAACCCAAAATAGCGGGGACGGAACTTTCGATTTGTCCCGACTTCTATCTTCTTGTTCAAGATGAGGACCAGGGCTCCCGTGGTGTTGGCAAAACTGCGCTCAAATTCAGCAATGGAGTGGAATCTGGCGTCAATAACACATTGTTGTTGAAGGTGAGCTATGTCTTCATCTCGTCGTTCGAGCACGGTCGCGCATGTACAGGAGATCCGCATCAGTGTCGATTTGAAGGCGCCGGAAATTGGCGTAAATGTCACGGGAACGCGAAAGATCAGGTTAATTCCGCCACAGAAGCTGGAATTTCTTGTCTTTCTGAATGAAAGACAGTTCATGTAAGTTCCTCGATGGCTAGGCTCTCCAGCTCATTATGAGCCCTGTAGTTAGATATTCTCTATCGGCAACACGTTGGAAAGGCGTGGTGCAACCCACGGTACCACGGACGCTTGGCTTGACCCAGGTTCTTCATGATGACGTTAACGCGACTCGTGCCACTAATCAGAACTCGCCGAACTCCCCAACGTATCTTCCGATGTTGCACGTTGAGCGCAATCTACGGAACTCAGTTTGCCCGAAACTGTAGTCGCTCGTTGTGTGTTATGGGTTTCCCGCTGGCGCTACCTGTGTAAGTGGCCTGAGTCCTTTCTTAATCTACGGGCTACCCGAGATGTATTAATTCTTCCCGTCATTAGATACCATCCTAAATCTTTGCCATTACCTCACGTCGTCCTTCGCGGTTTCACCCAACATGACGGCGGAGCTTTTGCTCGTTCGTTTTAACTCCACTCCCACCAGTTCCTCGTTGACTTGGGCGCTTAGTACCGTCAGGCAACAACCGTTGGATTCTATCAATTGCACATCTGAACCGAATTTTTCTTCACACTTATCATTTAGGGTTACACTGGTTGAAAACCCCGAGTTCTTCAGTGAACATATCGATAAAAAATCCAAAGGATTTTACATACTTTTTTTCACTGTAAATAATTTTAAATAAATTCAGACATTTTTCAGTGAAACTTCTATGAAAAATAAGATGTAAAATGCAAAGATACTTGAATGAATAAACTCAGAAGTAAAATCGAGATTTTTCAGTACTTTTGTGGGGTAAAATTGCTATAAAAAATTTAAAAGTCAAAAAAGCGAATTTATAGCGAAAATATAGTAGATAAATGAGATAAAAAATTGCATAGAAAAGGCTTAAAAACTTTAAGAGTTAGATTGAGATTTTGTTTGAAAGTTTAAAATGAAATTTTGCAGTGAAAAAATAGGTGAAAATACCGTAAAATATACTATAGTCATAGATTAGGATTTTTTAATCTGAATAATTAGGATATATTTAGGAAGAAATGGGGAATGCCATTTAGTAAATATTACGAAAAATAAAGCATGAAGATAGAGATAAAATAATAGTGAAAGACTGAAAGAAAAATCTGCAGATATTACATGAAGGTAAATTTAAGATTTTTTATAATGATATGTAAGAGTATATTAAGAATAATAATTAGAGTAAAAAATAGCAAATTATATAGAAAGTTTCTTGGAAAAGAAATATAGTAAAAATTTCAGAATAATAACCTAATAGATAAATTAAGATTATTGAGATATAAGAAGCGTAAAATTGTAATTATTTAAAGTGAAAAACATATAAATAATAATGGAAAAATACACGAGAGAGATAAAGATAAAAAATCCTGAATGCGGTATTAACAAGTAGTGAATTGAAATTGCGTATCAGAACGGAAGAACGCTCCAGCACCACTGGATGAGCAATCCTGTCAGTCAGATTCACAATCTGTAGTGTGAACATGTCTCCGATACCTAATTCAGATGGGTGGATTGATAATCCACGGCGATATGAATGCTCCGACAAGTCAGCAGGGCCTGGCTTCACAATCCTGCGAGTCAGATTTATAATCCACGTGTCTCGGATAGCCAATCCAGGTAGGTGGATTTACAATCCAAAGCGATATGAAGGCTCTGACCAGTCAACGGGGCCTGGATTGACAATTCTGCAAGTCGGATTCACAATCCGTACAGCGAACGCGTCTCGGATAGCCAATCCAAGTGGGTGGATTAACAATCCACAGCGATATGAACGCTCCGACAAGTTAGCAGGGCCTGGCTTCACAATCCTGCGAGTCAAATTCACAATTCACATGTCTCGGATAGCTAATCCAGGTGGGTGGATTGACAATTCATAGTGATATGAACGCTCCGACAAGTCAGCGAGGCCTGGATTCACAATTCTGCGAGTCAAATTCACAATTCACATGTCTCGGATAGCTAATCCAGGTGGGTGGATTGACAATTCATAGTGATATGAACGCTCCGACAAGTCAGCGAGGCCTGGATTCACAATTCTGCGACTCGGATTCACAATTCATGTATCTCAGATAGCCAATCCAGCTAGGTGGATTGACAATCCACAGTGATATGAATGCTCTGACAAGTCAGCGAGGCCTGCATTCACAATCCGTGCAGTGAACATGTCTCGGATACCCAATTCAGATGGGTGGATTGACATGTCAATCCACAGCGATATGAACGCTCTGACAAGTCAGCGGGGCCTGGATTCACAATCCGTCCTGTGAACGGGCTGCGGATAATGAATCCAGTTAAGTGGAATTGCAATCCATGACCATACAAATGCTCTAGTGCCTGTAGATTCACAATCCATCCTGTGAACCACTCTTGTATCCAGTTCACAGCTGGCCGCCAAAACATTCTATTCCTCTATAGTTTTATCATAAATTAACATACTATTAGTACTGCATTCAGAATTTTTTATCTCAATCTCTTTCTTATATTTTTCCATTATTACCTATATATTTTTTATTCAAAATAATTATAATTTTATACTTATTATATCTTAATAATCTTAATTTATCTATTAATTTATTATTCTGAAATTTTTACTATATTTCTTTCCTAAGAAACTTTCTATATAATTTGCTATTTTTTGCTGTAATTATTCCCTATAATATATTTTTAAATATCTTTATAAAAAATCTTAAATTTACTTTCGTGTAATATCTCCATATTTTTCTTTCAGTCTTTTACTATTATTTTATCTCTATATTCATACTTTAGTTTCTGTAAGATTTGGTAAATGGCATTCTCCATTTCTTCCTGAATACATTCTAATTATTCGGCTTAAAAAATTTTAATCTATGATTATAATATATTTTACAGTATTTTCACCTATTTTTTCACTGCAAAATTTCATTTTAAACTTCCAAACAAAATCTCAATCTGACTCTTAAAATTTTTAAGCCTTTTCTTCTGAATTTTTCATCTCGTTTATCTGCTATATTTTCGCTATAAATTCGCATTTTTAGCTTTTGGATCTTTCATGGCAATTTCACCCTTACAAAAGCACTGAAAAATTCCCATTTTACTCTCGAATTTATTCATTCAATGATCCTTGCATTTTATATCTTATTTTTTTTATAAAAAGTCTCACCGAAGAATTTCTGAATTTATTTAAAATTATTTACAGTGAAAAAAAGTATATAAAATCTTCTGAATTTTTTATCGATATCTTCACTGAAGAACTCGAGGTTTTCAACCAGTGCGAATACGTGCAGGTAATGCATCATTTCCTTCGGAGGACTATCATGAATCAGGTATGAGACATGCACTAAACAGAAATTCCCTAGTTAATTTTAGAGTTTAAATTTCAGACCTTCAATTCTGTAAGTCATTCATCTCATTCACTTAAGGATATCATTAGTAACTTGCAAGCAGGTAAGAGCTGGTAATTATTCCCTAATTGATTTCATGCGATTATTATTCAAAGAGCTGAAATCAGAACGTATTTCACGTTCACAGCTTGAGCAACTCCTTGAAGATCGACTTGCTGAATTAGAGGAAGCAAAAATGTTTTTGGTATTCGGCTCTTCTATCTCAATCAAGGACATCAAAGATTTGGTCACTCAATTGAATGAGCTGGTCTATCAACTCTCTTCTGCCATGATTGATAGATTCACATTCTCCTCCTCTATGATTAGTCCTGGTGACGGTCGCAGTTCTGGTATGCTGGGTCGGCGGCTGGTGGTCCTTCTTCAAAGCGTCAAGAATGCTAACATACTCGACCTACTTCGAGGTTTTGCTATTCAGGAAAGCCTGATACGGATTTATGTAAATATCATCATGGCATGGAGTATGCGTCTGAAGTTGAGTGCAGCATTGGGAAAGCTTAGTCGAAAGATGTATGCTTCTTGTAAGTTCCTTTAACTTACTATTAATTTTAAACTTATAATTTAGATGCTCTATCCGTAGCCGCTCATTGGCGTGCTCTGACGCATGCACAATCTAAATACAAGGATTCAGAAGATCTCAAGTCTTTTGTGGTTCATACTATCGTTCATGATTTAACAGCTATCCTTTCTGTCCTCAGTGCAATTAGTGGAGATGAAAGCATTTTCATCACACTGAACGACACATTTTCAAACTGGATCCAACAGCTTATGCGCACAGCAATCAAGCTCGATAAGGCCATATATGAGGACTACGTGATATCGCCGCTTAAGCTGATAGTTGTAGATCAAAGCTAGAGATTTGAAGTTTCCTTCATGGTTGATTTCAACCACCAATTCTCATCGCTAATTATGGAAAACATCGACCATTAGGTTAATCATAATTTGGAAAATGAGATTATCTATGCAAATGAGCTAGATTTGCGGAATACTGTTAGTGACATTGTATTTCTGAAACCTATAGTTATTTATTTCGAAGCTGCATATGCAGATAGTACACAGAATAAGTAGTTAGGAGATTGAATTCATAAAGAATGGATATAGTTAACATTTATGTATTAGCTTTACTTCACTTCAAACAATAAGATTTCAACAAGTTGTTGCGAGCGATAAGAGGAGAAAAGGATGAACCTCTCAAGGATGAAGAAGGCCCATGGGCAGAAGTCTTGAAGGTGCGAGTGCTAAAGAATAAGCACGGATGACCAAGAATCACAATGATGAATTAAGAAAAAATAAGGAGGGAAACAAAAGAATCTCCCAGAGCAAGGCCTAGAACAATATCTAAGTAAATTAAAGTCATTGAAATTTGGATTATGCCCAAGCACATATCGTGTTCAGCGGTAGCGACGCCTGACGGAAACTTAGTTAGTAATGTCATCCAAATTGGAGACTGTAATGCCCCAGCAACTTACCAGTCGCTGATGAACTATTTGTTTTCAGCATATATCGGGGTGTTCATGATGTCTACTTAGACGACATCATTATCTATTCCAATAGCATCAAGGAACACGTACGACATGCATCAGTAAGATGAGACTTGCATACCAGACATATTAGCATCACGAGCATGGCTGAATTTTGAGCTATGTCATAGCCATGCCCATCATAGCCTTTATGTCAAATATGCTTCAAAGATTCCATATGCGCACAATGATATGGGAGAGGCAGTTGTTGTAATAATGGAGAAATCAATAAAATAAGTAATAAGCTATATCTCTTTACATCTTCGAGTCGCTAATGCGAATCAAGGTGAGATGAACATGTGAGAGAACACGAAATTGAGGAACATGGTCCGTGCACTATCACGTCATTGATCCACATGCGTGGTTGGACTTCGGAAATTTTCCAAGTCCGAATCCAGCTGCACAAACGCCCGCCGTCACTACCTGCCTCAGCTACCGTCACCTCCAGCGACGCTCGCCGTCACCCTCAGCGACGCCTGCCGTCATCACCAGCGATAAGTGCGAGACCACTAGGACCACAATTATGCCAATGTTAACATGCATGTCGAGTCCTTCGACATGGCGCACAATGAGAATGAGAAGTGTACGTGACGTCGAGGCCCCAGTCCAAGCAACTATGCCTAGCTAGCAACTGACTACGATTTGGATGATGCAGATGGCAGTGCATTGGATTACCACCTACGAGTGGTGTATTTGGACTAGACCAACAAGGGAGTCGGGCATCAGACAAGGATATATGAGATAGAGGAAAGAATTGCTATAGATGTGTGTATGTGTCATTTAGATGCTTGACTTGACTAACGCTGACATGGACATCCATTGGTCCTAGCAAGACGACCAACACTCAGCGGACTCTGCAGCCGCCCTCTCATTGCCCAGCATACTCCATTCCAGCCTAAGCCACTGCCCTGCCCATGTCGCCTATCTCGCCTCACCGACATCGCCCACGACGATTGCCCTAATACTCCCCATGGATCCACCGCTGACCCCGCCGCGTTGCATCCCACACATCAGGATTCTTTCCCTCCACCTCGCGCCTCTATGATCCTAAACTTTAACCTGCTTCATGGACAATGCCAGAGCCAGAAGCGCAAAGTTAGCCTTGACCGAAATGGGCCGCCGAGTCCCGGTCTCGAAGGCGGAGGTGGCTGGAGCATCATGAGCGATGAGCGGTATGGGTATGCTCGGGGTAAGTAGTTTATGCTACTACAAATACTTGGCTGACACATCGAGCATCCAGATGACAACTCCAGCGAGTACCGAGGCACCGATTTTATGGCCGGCATTACTCGCCTGAACAATGTGGTGTTGGTTGCTGGCGCAGTTATCAATGAATAGCCGCTTTTATTTTCTGCAACTGCGGTGCTCCATGCCCACATCGATGTTTCTTATCCTTACTTTTAGTGTATCATACTTAATGTAGTGATGATGTTGTATAAATGCACTCCTTTTAATCTCTTATCATCTGATTTAAGCATGAACATCTGTATTAATATATCACAGGCTGCATATACGAGCATGGGAAGCATGCATCGGGTGAACATGGCAATGACATATCTCATTATGCGAGGGGGTATGGAAAACCTGGTGTATCTCATATCATTATGCTGATGTGTAGCTGCATAATCGACATAATCAGCATGGTGCCATACCGGCTATGCACATGCCAACTTACTGATATTGTAAAGATAATTCTTAATATCTTGAAATGCGAGAAATTATACTTGTCCGTAATAAAGTTGAACTTTCTGTTAAAGATAATGAAAGTTTTAAGTCGTATTGTCGATGATGCAGGTATCCGAATGAATCCTGAGAAAGTCGACTCAATTTCGAAGTGGAAGACACCTACGACACAAGAATTATTATCAGGATTTCTTGGCGCTATTGGTTATCTCGCAGATGACTTACTGCGCATTCGTGGTCCTATGACATTCTTCATGCGGTAACAGGCTCAATGTCTGTGTTCAAATGGACCTATACAGAAAAATGTGTCTTCAACGAGATTAAGGACATTGTTGAGAAATATCGAAATCACTCAGGCGTAGCGTTAGATTACTTGACTGGTTATAAACCTATTTGGATTGTCACCGACGCTAGTTCGGCGAGCATGGCTGGCGTAGTCAGTCAAGGTAATGAATGGAAGATGGTGAAAATAGCCGCATTCTACTCTGCAAAGCTGAATAAGACACAGCAGAGTTACACAGTTCAGGAGTTGAAGATGCTTGCCGGTCTGGAAACGATGATGCAACATCGAGATATTCTATAAGGAGCACATTTTACATGAATCACAGATCATAAAGCATTAGAGTATTTTTACTCCAAAGACAGTCTCCCCACGAATGGTCCGTTAGATGAAGAAGTTGAATGAATTCGACTTTAATGTCCAATACTATCCCTGAGCCCCTATCCGATCACACTCCCCATTCCGATCACTCGCCATTTCTTCGCTCGCACAGTGTTTCCTGATCTAAAATTTATATAGTTTTGTAGATAGTACTTGAATATCAGGAAAACAGCAAATACGTCTTTTCGTCTTTTTAGTCTTGCGACAAGCTCAAAAAGACCGAAAAGACGTGAAAGACCCGAAGTCTTGCTGAAGCCAGGTCAAAAATCTTGTCAGGACTTTTTTCATCTTTTACAAGATGATTTCAGTCTTCGACAAGACTAGTACAACATGTCTTGTCAGTGTCTTGCCACCGTTTTCGAGGCTGAACTCGGGTAATCACACAATGGAATGGATAAATAGGAATATATTGGAGATGTATACGAAAACACTAGACATAAGAATAGGCTACTACAATGTTATATATACTACTTTCGTTACACAGCTGAGCTCACATGTGAATCCTTGACCTCGTCCCGAATAAAGGCAGTAATGCGCAAGCACTGCTGCTCCACACATCTACCGTGAGGTTCACAGCTATGGAGCAAGAAAGAGATCAGTAAATATCCTCTTGATTATGGTAAAATGATGTACCGTGTAAAAGGCGGGGATGAATTCACGAGCACTGGAGAGACTGTCAACACAGCAGTCAAATAGCAATAAATAATACATACAGTGCATCCACAGCATTGAAATAGATTATAGAAAACAACTACAGATTGCGTTAGAAGATGTGAGGAAGGGAGAACAGAGTACACACCAGCTCCTGTTACTCGCTACTGTCTCCATTCTCCAAGGGGATCGACGCTCCCATTCACGCTTAGCACTAGTCAAGCGGATGTTGTCAGTGTTCGAGAATGTGCTGTACGGTAAGGCCGTCTCGTCGTCCAAGTCGGTATTCGCAAAATCGTTGCCTGGTCTAAAGGTGCACTGCATTGCGTGGAAGGGTACATCGCTGATGGCGTCGGCGTGGGAGACAATGATGTCTTGAGGTGAGAGCAAGCCGAACACTGGTGGTGGTGATGGGATAGGACGCAAAGTTAAAAATGGCGGACTTTAAAAAAACAGGAAACTGAACATACGTGGTTCGATTGCGTGCTTAGTGCGCACGGACTACCCAATCAGTCTCATTTTCCTTTACCAAGTCCACGATTACGTAGAGGTCTGACACCCTCTTGCAGCTTTGCTTAAAGAATTCTGGGCTTGTCAATTTCTTCTCGTTATTTCTGTGCTTTCCTTAGTGGATTTCGCTCTGCATCGGCCCCCGATGCCCTGGGATTCGCTCCTAGGCTCTCTCATGCTCATTTTTGCGATGGCACCATTTTGATCGTGATGCGCAGGGCCATAAATCCGTGGGACCAGGCTGCCACAATACTGGACAGCGCACGTGAGCTTGGGCTCTCTTGATGTGGTGTGTCATATTTCTTTGACATGTTCATCTCCTTCTCACTTGGGTCCCTCTCGTCTCTGACTGGGCTGTCTCTTGTTACGATGAGCAGGAAGGCTAGTTTACTTCGCCATGGACTACCACGCTCTCGATCAGCACAACACCATTTCTATCAATGTGAACAACGACATTACTTGCACCGTGAATGATACGCCTTCATCTTTGCCTTTTTTGAGGCCTGGCAATGACCACCAGCTCAGCGTTATCAGCATCTAGACACTCCTTCCACAACTGTTTCATATACCTTCATCATCATATAAAATGAAGTGTTTGGGCATGAATGTCAGCCTACGTCATGTACGTCGATGGCACTCGAGCAATTGCGCAGGTGTCATAGACAGGCACGAAAAAACTGTATTTAAATTCATGATACGGTGAGTTCACGACTGACCCATACGTATAAATACGGGTAAAATGCCCCGCGAGAGTATCCTTGTTCATTATTTACTGTTACTTAATCTTGAATAGAGTTATATTTTTTTCCATTTATAAACCTACAGCAAGAATAAAATAAGATAGCAAGAAAAAGAACAGATGGGAAGCTGCAAGATGGCAAAAATAAGATTGGAAAGATGTTACTCTGCAAGAACAAGACCAACAAGATTTGAGCTGCAAGACCAAGACTCGGAAAGATGGGCTGCGCAAGACCAAGACCGACAAGACCCCTTGACTGTTTTCCTGATGAATGCATAGTATGAATATCTGTGACAGTATACTAGATTGTCACAATGTATGCAAAGTTGAGAAATACGCAGAAATGCTTGAAAATCCTTATTTTTTGAACAGCTACGATTCATGGCGTGTTGTTAGACCAGTATTCAGCAAATACTGCAGATTTTTTTACTATATCATAATTTGTTGACCTTGACCAGTATATCCACACCACTTACATGGCACTTCTCAGCAAAATGCTGGTGTAGGATGTAGGTGATCAGGATCCGGCACATTGGACCGAATCAATGATAAGCCCATATTGACGTGTTGCAAACCTCTAGCTTCAAAGTTTATGTATAAAAAGTATAATATTTCTGTTAGCTACAATTGACAAAAAAATCTAGGCAGATAATATAGGTTACTGGTGACATATGCATGAAAAGGCTTAAGTGATCGAGTTTCGGATTACAAATAGTATGTTCCTAGTGAAGTGAATGTCTTGTTCGACGCGCTGTTGCGCATCTACACAAATGATGCACCAGGTACAGTTTGTTCCAGGTCTGAATACACATATTTCGATGAGGAAAATGATAATGATCATATTGACTTTCATGGGATTACAATTCCAATACTGGTAGGCCTGAAGGCAAAGTCAGCGCGAATGTGCAAAGCGCGCAGCCTTCCAAAGCATTCAACTGCAGATACCGGGCATCTAGAAACGTCTACAGAGTTCGCTAAATGAATGATTAATAATGTCCATGTTGTTGGACTAAGATATGCATAGGAAGGCAAGAGGGTAACCTAAAACCCAAAAGCTCGTCCATCTACCCATTTGAAAGAGACTGATTCATCTCTGAGGCAATTTAGTTGCCTAAAATCAAAAGCCATCGAAAGCTTAAGGTCTGTAGCAATAGAGAAGACCTCAGACTTTAAAAAAAAGTCAACAGAAAGGCTTACTATCAGGTTGCTAGCAAGAGTTTTAAACCCTGCGTAAGTCCAGGCTCCAGAGGTGTCTAAGGACCCTTTCAAGAGCATAAAACGAGCTACTAAGTAGAGTAGTCGCGGCAACTACGCAGATCAACGAGCCAGCAGAGTTAACAGCTGACAGCAAAGAGAAAGACTCATCCAAATTAGGAAGGACCGTGTTTGAACACGATCAGACTGGTTCCGACTTTTCTTTCAACTACGACAATACAACAACATTGCTCAACATCATTCCTTCACTAGACAGCTTGAACTTCGAGGCATTGGTCGCTGGAAGATACTTGGAAGATCCGCTTTTCTGCAAAGTCATTGAGAATCCGACGCACTTCAAAAACTTCGAGTTTGATGCAGTATCCAAACTGCTGTACCTCAAGAAAGATAACACGAAGGTACTTTGCATTCCACACATATTGATAAATCAGCATACTGTAATGTTACGACTCTATGTTCACATAACGCGTAACATGAGGTCATGAACTGAACTAATTTATCCCCCGTAACATGTAACACTTCAAATTTTGCTCGTCAGGAGGCCCAAAAAGGAAATTTGCACTCAGCGGCTAATGCCGCCGCTCCTTTTATAATAAGCAGACCCTGAATGAATTAACATTTTGTTAGTTCACAAGGATAACACGTAACGCCCCATAAACATGGGGTCGTAAGACTACAATAGTGTCCAGGAGATTGTAATCTCAGAAGCCCACTCTATTCTCGTACATCTTGGTACAAGCAAAATGTTGGATTACCTTCAACTGAAAAGACATGGTCGCTGACATGCAATCGTACTGCGAGTTGTGTTATACATGCAAGATAAGCAAGTCTGACAATCAGAAGCCATATGGACTACTGAACCCTCTCAAGGTACCATCTTATCCTTCAGAAGCCATTGAAGTGGATTTTGTCGATCCATTACCCGAATCCAAGAACTGCAACGGTGTGTTCGACTCTATAGTGGTTATAATCGATTTATTCACAGCAATGGTTTACATAGTACCATGTCGGACCATGTACATTGCTCGTCAAGTCGCCGAGTTGATGTATGAGCATGTTTACAAGCTACATGGTATGCTTCATCAGATTATCAGTGACTGAGACTCACTATTCACTAATATATTCTGGAAACAGTTGCATGACACAGGTGGCAAAGTCGCGGCAACTCGATCGAGTTGCTGGACAGGCAACTGCTGGAGCAACTTGCCTAACACGAGGCCCATTTGATTTGTTGAATATTTAATAATGCCCATTCTATTAGATTCTATTTCAATAATACCAAGTAATTACTTATTGTGTGACTCTTTGCTCTCTGCCTTGCGATAAGTTCTTTCTCTGATTAGCGTTGGTTTTCGCAACGACGCTCGATTCTGGATTACTCACGCATGCCTTGGATTCGTTCCTTGGCTGAAAGGGGTAGGTCAACGATAGGCCAGAGTGGCCGGACACCTCACGCAGACGATGGGCGGGTAGGACGATTCGGGTGCACAAGTAACGGGCAGAGTTGACATGGCGAGGCCGCGTGAGGAGGCAGCTAGAGTGGGGATACAGCGAGACACGTGACGCCGTCGACTTGGCCAGCAGCATCGTGGCATTCATCAGAAAGGCATACATCAACATACAGCAAAGTTGAAGGTTTGCAGAATGTGGGTTACAAAGGATTGACTAGCCTTCGAGGTATGTGTGCTTGCTTCACGCTTTCTCCTCTCGCGTTTTCTAATCCAATTGTTAGGTAGCCGCAGCGCGATCCGGCAATTGCCAGATAACGATCGCAAGGCCTGCCACCACAGCAAGACAGCGACGTCGTGCTGGTCGGCCCCAGAACTTATTCTGGGGCTTATTCTACTTCTATTCTTCGTGTTCTTGTCCGTTTCTGCCGCGGGTTGGCTCTGCGCCAGCCACTGCGCCCTCGGATATGTTCCGGGCGATCATTTGCGCTTGTCTCTATACCGGCGCTCCTTCGTGCGGATCTGGACGGCGTAAGCCCTCGCGACGAGGCCGCCACACTGTTGGATGTCGAGCGGGCTTGTAGCTGCTCACGCGGACGTAATAGTGCTCATCTACGCGACGGTGCCGGCTGCACGGCAGCACCCAT
>QLPD01001562.1:0-11594 GCA_003314085.1 Hymenopellis raphanipes | reverse complement strand
AATAGGGTACTACCACCCATCCAGGACCCACTGATCATCTCCCATCAATCCCAGGAACATGCCCCAGATCCATCAATATCTGATCTGGATGATCCTCATGATGTCATCCCACCCAGCTGGGCAGAACCCTACCCTCTCCGCTTTTTTGGTCATGTGACTCTTCTCATGTCATCAGTATCATGCCGGGATGCCATGCCATGCCAGAACCTGCCAGGCAGTGCCAGCTGGCTGCCAGGACGCACCTAGGGCAGGAAACAACTAGTTATTACCCCCTTCTCGGAGAGAGCTAATAACTAGTTGTCCAGCCCTATTCAGAGAGCTAGATAACTAGTTATCCCTAGTGCATAGGGTGCCGCAGTACCCCACTTTCCGGCGGTCGCAAGATAATGTATTTGACGACGACTTTGGTGATGCGGAGGATGTAGAACGCGCTATGGCTGACCATTTGCGAAGCATGGACAGATACTATTCAGAGTCAATTCTAATCACCAACAAGATTGCCAATGAATGTGCAGCTGCAGCTGAGCGAGCTGGTATGTTTCCAAGCGACTGTATACAGCGTCCTCTCGGGGGTGCTCCGGATGAGAACACATGCGAGGTTATTGGCCCAGATGTCGATCATGAGATTGCTTGGGAGCGTGAATACGAGGGACGTCGGGCGGCGTTAAAATCTGCCGCGGCTCGACGCAGCAACACTGTGCAGGCTGATAACAACGAAGGCGGTACTTCCTCGGGGCGATATAATGATGGTTCAGCATTTCGTCATGCGGTCGAGCAGCAGGAAGATTTACAACCAAGCCTTCGAGCTGACATTCCTGTCACCAGCCAGTCTTCCGAAGTCGACCTGGAGGAGTTCATGGCTTCGAAGAAATTCAACACAGAGCAGGCCATCGCGTTCCGCATAATAGCCGAGCACAGCTACAAACACAACCGTCCTCAGCTGCGCATGTTTCTCGGGGGGCCGGGTGGTACTGGCAAAAGCCATGTCATTAACGCTTTGCGGGAGTTCTTTGAACTTCGTAATCAATCTCGACGTTTTCGCCTAACCGCCTACACCGGCGTCGCGGCTCGTAACATACATGGGATGACGTTGCATTCTGCTCTTATGTTAGATCGTGATCAGTCAGAAAAGAAGAATAGGACGAAGACAAAGACAGACCTAATATCGATGTGGGAGGGCGTGGACTATCTGTTTGTTGACGAGGTATCCATGATTGGGAGTCGGTTCTTGTTGACAATTGCTCAAACCTTATCACAGGCCAAAGAGACTACCAGTTTGTTCGGGGGCATCAACATCATATTTGCCGGCGATTTTGCTCAGCTGCAACCTGTGGGTGATCAGAGTTTATATCGAAGGCTAAAGGGTAATCACCGCGGCGATTCCAATCAAAAACACCTGCTCGGCAAACTTCTATGGTATAGTGTCGATACGGTTGTAATGTTGCACCAGATTATGCGGCAACAAGGGGTTGAAAATGAGCAGTTCGTGGGGTTGTTGTCTCGTCTTCGTACAGGATCTTGCACTCGCGCAGACTACGATTTGCTCAACACACGTTTATTGTCCAGGACGAAACCGGATTGGTCTGAAGAAAAGTGGAGAGACGCACCGGTGATTGTGTCAGGCAACGCCACCAAAGATCTTTTAAACGACCGAGCCACACATGCTTTCGCTCAGCATCACGGGCGTGCGCTGCATTATTATTATGCGGAGGACATACACCGTGGTAAGGCGGTCCCTGACGGCGTCCATCAATACTTGTTGAAGAAACATTCAGGTAAAACAGGTCAAAGACTCACTCGTATTCCTCTGGTCATAGGTATGCCAGTACTTATCACGGCTAACTTTGATGTGCGGCATGGCATCGTCAATGGCGCGTCCGGTATTCTTCGTAAGATTCGTTACCGCGTAGGGGAAGACGGTCGTCGCTATTGCATTTCTTGTGTGGTGGACGTCCAAGACATGGATGGTGATGCTCTCCCAGGCCTGAAGCTGGGCGAGGCTGCCGTTATTCGCGATACTACTACACTGAGATTTACGCACAAGTTTGATAAGCGTACGTTGTCCATCAAGCGTGTCCAAATCCCCGTGCTTCCAGGCTTTGTGGTCACCGCTCATAAATCCCAAGGACGGACGTTGAAGGACGCCGTTATCGATTTGGCTGCGTGCCGAGGATGTGAATCGCCCTACGTGATGGTATCTCGAGTGAAATCATTAGAGGGTCTCCATATCCTTCGGCCATTTCCTATTTCCCGTATACAGTGCAACTCTAGTCAAGATTACCGGGCTGAAATATGTCGGCAAAAGATTTTGCAGCTGTTGACCATTTGCACCCACGGGACGAATGCTGACAAGCTCTCAGCGTCAGTCCAGTTAAATGACATCCGACGGAAGGCCCAGGAGTTGAAATTAACCGTAGACGCGGAGGAGGCGGTAGACACGTCTTCTTTCCAGACGTTACAGCGGTCGTTAGACGCCCTGGCAGCAGTGAGGCCGGAGGTTGCTATACCTTCGGTTTCCGGCGAACCCGCTACGCCGACCACGAGGGGGAGGAAAAGAAAGGCAGAGCAGCCTGCACAATCCTTGGCAAAAAAACGTAAACCCGTTAAACCCGTTCTTCCCGTATCTCGGCCACCCAAGCGCAAGGCTGGTGAGAGTTCGCAAGCGCCGGTGAAGAAGAAGCGGCGCTAAATCAGGTCCGGTCACATGATCGTGTGACGGACTAGTCGGTATGCTTTTGATCTTTCAATCGCGGGTTGACCTGATCGAAGTAGAGTGGGGGACCGGTATCGCGGCGTATCTATCCGCTGCGCTCTTCTCGACGACGACTTGTCATTCCTGGGCGGGTATCTTTAAGGTGTGTCGGGTATATACTTTTCGTGAGCCCCTACTTACCTTCTATTTCACGCCCGGCCAGTTCATCCACACGACGCCGGCAGCGTGCTTGTATTCAATGCTAATTTAACGCACCATTCATGCCAGTGTCGTGTTTGCCAGCACCGACCCCATTTTCTATGAAGCAATATTTCATGCTGGCTTCCGCTTGAACCCGTTGAACTTTACCGGTGCTAGGTTCACGGGCTTTGACGCTGACCGATAGCGGGGGGGTAACGTACGCTAGGTGAGCCAACTCATCCTCTTCCTTATCCTAACACTAATATGATATAAGGAGGCCTGCTTTACTCGCTCGGGGTACACACAATGAAGCGCGCCGCCCGGCCGCTTTTTCCCTACAACGCATCACCCTCTCCCCCTCCTTGTGCGGCACGACCAAGGCGGTGGGTGCAGGGGAGGGTTGTCTTCCCATTGTCGCTGGTGATGGTTCTTATTACGCCAACCGCCGCGATGCTCACTGGTTAATAGATTCCCACTTTAGGATATCCAAGTATTCATGGAATAACGACTCGACTGTTTATTTCTTCAACGCGCTCAAATGACAACCAACCCCACCCTCTTTGCCTACCTTGTTCTGTACACCACACCCGACTTCCACACCGGCCCCTTTCGTCTGACACGGCAATTCCCGCTCAATTAAGACCATAATCCACGCTTTTACAGTCGGGCCATACGTCGTCTGCCGGGCTCGTTACATGTTGGCCTTCGCCATCGTGTACAAACTCGTCTACCCGGTGAAGACGCGCCACATCCTCGCCGATCGCGGCCATATCACTTCATCTTTTGGGATCAGTCCTAGGGCTACTTTTACTGCCCATACACCAATCGCTACTGTGCAATCACACTTTGGGAATACGTCTGACGGATGAGCCAACACACGTCGGCTTTACCCGATAATTCCCCTATCGCCACGCTCCCCCTGCCCCCTTTGGCCATTTCTACTATCCTCCTTCTTGGTTTTTCTTGCGCTCCTTTCATTGCTTTGGCCGCCGACGCTCAGGCAAGGCACAGTGCTTTTTCTAGAGCATAAGGAGCACTCGCCGGTGATTTGCGTGGTAAATCACTCCTTAAGCACCTAGCGGAATGTCTGTTACACTCGTCGGGTACGTCGACGGCTGGTGGGTGAATGTGGCGCTAATCGCTTTTAGATCCGCCCGGCAGTATATGGCCTGGGCGCGGTTTGATCCAGTAGATATGAATCTTCTCTGTAGTCATTACAACCCCACGGTACAGGACTCTTTTGGTCCGTTTCGACGCTAGATAGGCGTGTCAGCCACGGCATTGCTCTCAGTCACCCATGTCTTTTACTCCGTCAGGCTTTGCAGCCAAACCAAATACTTAACGTATTTTTCGTGCTAAATAAACAAGCCTTGGAACCGTATGAATGAATAGTTTTCGTCTATTCTTAGGACTTGGGCGCCTGCGCCTTGGTGCCGCATGGAGTTTTATGTAGTAGCATTATGACCTCTCCCTCTCCGTCACTAAGTAACTCTATAACCTCTTTCGGCGGCTCACCGGCCTCCTCCTGTGGCCCGGGGGGTCGCGACACGGAAACGCAAGGGCTCGAGCTGGTAGATTGCTTCCTCCGTTTGCGTGGCGAATCTTGCCCCTTAGGTTTACGCTAGACAGCTTTTAGCGCTCTGTCAATCTACAAGGCGAGGGGCTCCTCACCTTGGATGCGTTTCGAGGCTTTGAGAGCTCTAGCAACTGGGCGCTGATGGTTGTGGGTCGAATGCTAGCCGCGCTGTCACTGTAGGGGGTCAGTATAGCGCTGTATGATAATTGACGACTTGCTTGTTCGTGCGCGCCGGCTTCTGAGTGATCATTCTCCGGGGGTGGGCCCATCTGGCGCTAGCCAGTATTTCCTTGACTTCGGCAGATAGCTCCGTCTTCACGTAAATCACCGGGGATGGGATGGTCTTGATGTATTCGACTTCTGAACGCGTCCCCAAATACCGCACTTCGTCGTCCGCCATGAAGGGCTGACCGCGCTGACGGCAAAGGTCTATTCGGGCCGAGAATTATCATCCGATCATTGGTGTCATGTGCCAACGAAACAACACCAAACATCACTTCTTCACGTGGACACAACACGTTGACGCGTTCATCGTTGTCAACGCGCCTTTGTTGACGCCCAGCAGGGTATAAAAGGTGTCTGCAGACCCCGGGTGCGCTCAGAAATCACCCAGGCTGCGTGCGCGCTGACTTACCCCGAGCCTTGTTGAAGGCATCGCTGCTATGCAGCCTTGGAACCACGCCCGCACGATCGCAACGTCGACGCGCGCCGCTATCCAGCGCGCCGTCGCCAGTGTTTTTGGCGCCGCCGCTCGGTACGCTCAACGCGCTGCGCCAACAAGTGCTGACCCCCCCCCTAGGTACCACACCGAGCTCCTCCCTACCAGTGATGGCCACTATATACTCGACATTTGCATAGAAGACCTCGCCCTCGCGAGGCACCAGGACGCGAACGAAGATGCCCATAACGAAGACCCGGCCGTCAACACTATCCTTGGCGCCGACGGGCTGCGCTTTTCGATAACACAACCCACCCCGTCCACGTCTGTCACCCCGCACCACTCGATGACTTCCGAGCCGAAGCGCCCACGAGACGAGCACCCATCGCCATTCCCTAGACCCAAACGCCAAAAGCGGCACCAGTCGATTACTGCACCCCATATACTCTACGAACACGAGTGAGTGCATCGCTGCGACGGCATCCCAATAGTGCTGATGGAGCGCACTAGATGGGGCGACGCGGTGCCCGACCGCTCTGAAATCCAACCCCTCGCTACGACCCATACCGAATGCCGCAGCCGCCGCGCTCAACGCAGTCACGACCGAAAGCAAGAAGGAAAAGCCCTACGCGCCGCCCGGGCGGAAACTTATAGAGCGCAGAGCGGCTTGCTAGCCGAGGACTTACCAGCGACCTCCACGTGGTGGATGGGCCGGCAATTCTCAAGAGCATGCGCCGCTACTCTTCGCGCAGCACACTCTTGTCTGGAGTCGGTCTGGACACATCTTGAGGGCATTACCCTCATTCCTTATAGCGGGTAAGCGGCTATCTCTTGACACGTTAATACATATGATGACCGGTTCTGCCACCAGCGTCGCAACTAGATTCTTAGACTCTTCTGGCCGGCTTCTCATATACAGATCCGAAGTCTCCAAGAACGTACAGGAACTCCTTCCCCAATTCATGAAGGAGGTCCAAGATTTTGTGAAGGCCTGCACCTCCATGGGGGACGACGCTATAAAAGGTAACAGACGCGGGGATCACTGGTTTTGTGTGGCCGGTGTGGATCGCAACAATAAGAAGGTAAATATATCTCTTTCCGGCACAGCGGGTATATTAACTATATGACAGATTCCCTCTCTATCCGAATGGCATCGCGCAAACATGGAAGCTATCAAACACGCGTTTCGCCCCGGTACTGCCTTCCATGCACTTAAGCACGCCCCTCCCTGATCAAATGTGAATTACACTAACAGATGGGTAGTGGCCTCGCGAACGACATGCTCGCCCAACACTTTCCCGGCATTGCAAAACGCTATGTGGACTGCAAAACCTTTATGGAAGAAAGGTACTCCATCTCGCCTCAGTTTGGTCTTTTTTGGAACTGGTGCTTGAACGCCGTCACGCCCAACGTCAAGCGGGTGCATTGCGACCCGCACGTTGATGCGAAGAATCTTGCACTCGGCATATGTATTGTGTTTGTCTATGGTACGCCCTGCATACACATGTTTGGACTTAGGTTGACTATGTCTAGGCTGGTTCAATCATCATGAAAAGGCCTGGCTGGTAATCTGGGAAGCCGGCATCTGCTTGGAGCTCCCACCCGGTGTTTTTTTACTCTACCCGTCTTCGCTCTTCTTTCACTTCAACGTTGATCGAAAAGGTGGCTATCATTAAACATGAAACAATCTCTGCTGATAAAGAGCTACAGATATCCAGATTGTTGCCACCGCAAATGGCGAACCCCCCACCCCAGAGAACAGTTATGCACTCTCCGACCCAGTTGCGCGGCCTGCCCATATCTCAGAGGAAGACTGGGAGGCTGGTAATGGACGCGGATCGGTGGTATGGTTCAATCAGGCGTCAATGTTTCAAACGTCGGAAACTGGTTATGACACGTTGAAGAAAGCGAGGAAGGCAAAACACTCGGGCATGGCTGACGCAGAAAAATGGCTGGGTGAAGATGGAGCTTTTACACGGTTTTAGATACTTTGTACATGTAGGCACTGATCCTACAGCTGTAACATGCTGCGTGCGAACACCCTGCTGCTTCCGTCAAAATGGGTGGAGCGACTATGTGTGGGTGGAAAGACTAGTGTGCTAAGGATACGCTCAAGCCATATTGCCTTGATCCCAGGCGACCACCCGCTGCTCTGGCAATACGTTCATAACTCAGATTTCATATACATTTACATTTATCTTGCCATCAAATCGGCTGGGGAACTAAGATATTGCCTGCCGCTTCCTCGGCTTGTCCTCGACCTTGTGTCGCGCTACCTCCATCTTTTTTAGCTCCTTAGAACATTTCAGTTGTGGAACGCGTCCTTCGGAGGCGCCAGACTTACCTTGCTGCCATTGCTGTTCACCAATACTACGGATTCGAGGTGGACTATGAATGATTTCCCATTCGCTACTCTGAACGAGACGGCGATATCGACAATGTCGCCGGCTCGAATAAAAGACGGGTTCATTTTTTCAAGCCTATACCTCCTGTTCTTCGGTCAGCCCCGTGGTTTGTCAACACATTTATGACACTTACCCCTTCTCGTGAAGACGCTCGTATACTTCCACGACGTTATCCTCGGTGTATAAATGGGTGCCGCCCCGATTCACGTCTCTGACGAGTTTCAAAGGGTCCAGGTGTTGCGGCACCTCCAATCCTGGCTTGTTAGTTTCTTTTCGAAGCGAGAACAGCCGAGCGTCAGCCCTAATGGCGTTAAGGTCCCCGACGAAATGGTTTTGACTCGGCCCAACATCGTCACACGCGGCTGCCATGAAACTGTATATGTTCTTGATAGCTTCAAGGGCGGCCTTGAACTCCTTATCCTCGGGATAGCTTGTAATTTTAACCCATTGATAGAACGAGTTGAGCCTATTGAACCTGATGGCGGGTGAGTACTACGCGCCCGCTTCGGTTAACTTTGATACTTACCCTCCTTTACGTTTACTCTCCTTCACCGGCATCATACAGATCTCCGCGACCACTCCTTGGATGTTGAAAACCATCTCGCCCACACCGGGTTCGGTGCACAGCAGATACTGCAGCGGCCCAGGCGTAATCGCGCCGACGTAGAACTCATTCGATAACACAGCCTTCTCTTTGAGACGCGCCAGTTGGTAGACGGCTTTATCTCTATCGTCTTTCTTGTATTTGACGGCTACGTCCACCACTATAAACCCATTAGCGGCCTTATTTCGGGCTGGTGAGTGACCTTACGCGACGACCACTCTTTAACATATTGCGTGATAGCTTCCGGACTTGATGTGACTAGCGAGAGCGCCATTAGCGTTGTGTCGGTGCCGAAATATCTTTTATCGTATTTATACCCCCTCAACGTTTGCTTAAGATTTCGTGATAGCTTCGCTTAAACTCGGATTCAGTATGGCTACGGCTCGGCCTGCTACGCCCAGCTGAGAGCAGGAGTCGCACCCTTGATAGGTCTATTCATTCCTTCGCTGGGCGCGTGGATTGCCAAATGCATGATCGAGCGCGACAGGCGTGTCTGCTGCGCATAACCGAGCGTTTTGCTTTCATTCAAACGCCGCGCCCCCAACGGTCTAGGCTTGGCGCTTCATTCTTTCGAGCGGTCATGTGCGGTCGGTTACCAATCATCAGCGGACAGGGCTTGGGTTTTGGGGTGGGTGCGCACAGTGGGGTCGCATGTTGCTCTTGTGCAGGACACTGGTAGGCTTGGAAGGCGTCGCTAACTGCCTTTGGCTGTTGGCGCCCCACACGTTCTTGGATACCGCGTCTGGCCGTTCGCGCGCTCTTGGCCGCGTCGAGTACTTATAGCCGGCGCCTCTCATGTCCATGACCTTCATCGCCATGTCTGGTAAGAAGGCGAGCCCCGTATCTGCTAAGCGCGCTCCGGATGGCCCGCCTGTTGAAAGTTCACCCGTTTTAAAGAAGGCTAAAGGATCCCCTCGAGAGAGGTCTGTTTCTTTTTCTTTTTTTTTTGTGGTCTCCATCTACTGGCTCTTCGCTGATTTGGCGATTCTGAATAGCGATACGGATACGGTTTCTGAAGACAATGATTCTCGGTATGACGCGTTGACGTCTTGTTCACCTCCAGACCTGATCTTCTCTTAGATCCAAGGCTATCGTGTCTGATGCAATGACCGCCAAACTTGCGGCGATGCGGGGAGAGACTATTACGAAGCCGACTCCGCACGAACACGGCCTGCCCGCCAGTAGCCAATCCCGCGGTCCAGAGCCGGTCCTACAGAGTAAACCAGTATCAGACTTGTAAGTCTTCTTTGGTCTTCATAATCGCGATGCTCATCTTGGTCGACTTAGGGCCGTTCGGGACGGCACAAGTGACAAACAGGGTCCTTCGTCATCAGAAGGCACCGCGGGCGAGAAGTAAGTCTCTTAACCTTTGAGCTATTCTTGCGTTTCATACTCTTGAGCGGTGACCTGTTTTCCCCGCCTAAGGTCGATAAGCTCTCCCGGGTCGGCGAAGAAGGAGTCTCGTACGTGGGCGGTACCAACAGACCCTTTGTTTTGCCACGGTGCGTCTTGAAAGATCACTTGTACAGCGCCCCGGATTTTGCTAGGTGAGGTGACCGAATGTTTGTCAACATGTATGTGACGGGGTTAAATTCTACAGGCGGCTCTTGAACTATCAAGTGAGAGGCTTTGGGCACAATATGTCCCCGATATGGCGCGTAGACCCGCGCAACTATAGCAACACCGTTTCTACTGGCGGCTTTAAAAACCGAAGGGTATACCCCGTTAACAAGACGAAGAAAGGCCAAGACGCTACTTTTTTGTGGGGCCGGCGCGTCACCGACTGTACTTTGCAAACGCCGCTGGACGAGAACGTCTATTCTCGCTATTTAGCTTTGCAACCAATCGAACGGCTTGCTGCTCGAAGCGTCGCGGTGACGGGAAAAGTGATTGGCTTTAAGAAGCCGGTGTTTGAGTTAAAGTCGGACGGTATTGTTTTCACTACTTCTCGAAAGCCAACGAAAGGTACGCCAACGATTTTGGCTCCGGCGTTCACTTGTGGCGTCTCCAACACGTCTGACTATTCTTTCAAGACTCGACCAAAGGTACAATGGTGGAGGACGACGTACCCATGAATGGATTTACGCATGGTCCTTCTTTGCGTTCCTATCAAGAAGAAGGCGAGAACGCATGAAGTACATTGCGATTGTCTGCTGACGCTTTTTTAGTACCGATCTTCGATGGGCGTCAGCCATTCTCTTTGACAGAATACCACGAGCTTCCCAAATGGGATGATAACCTGAATGAAGGCGACTTCGCTCTGGTTGCATGCACGTTCAGCGGATGGATGTCGGGATTGGTGCAGCGGGTGACGTGTAACATTCAGTTCGCGATTTTACTTCGTGAGTACAATGACGAAGATAGCGTCATTCATGACGGGGAAAGCCGCAACGATATATTTGACGAAACCTACTTGGGAGTCGAGGACGTGAAGCCAATGGAGGTGTATGACCCCGCTGGGAAAGTTCGACGCGTAGTGGAGCGTCCAAGTAACCTGGCAAAGGGTCCTTGCATGTAGCCATCGCACGCTTCTCCGAGTATGAGAGCGAGATAGATTTGGACTTATTTAACATGTACTATTTACGTTGGGACCCTGCTTATCGAAATTCTGCTTGTGAGAACCAAATTTACCGCCCCAACTTTCGGTTATCACGAGCGCTCAGACAATGCATCTACAGCGCTCGTAGCCGCTACGGAACACACATGCAATCTTGGCAAAAAGGCTACTCAACTCGTGACTAACGTATGGTCTGAGCCTCCAGCCGAAACTAAAAGGTACCGTCACGTGATCGTGGCAAGAAGATTTTCGGTGGTGTTTGGCGTGTCAAACCAAAGCTTGTCTTCGCTCTTAATCTTGGCTCAGCTCGTTCACGCTAAGGAAATACGTTCGACCGTTTATCCCATGCTTCTTCATCTTGTCTCGTGGCATATGAATGTTCAATGCCGCCGCTGCTAATCATTTGGCTGGGCTAACCCCGGCCTCGAATTGACCATTTTTCACAGCTGAAGCGACGGATCAGCTCGCTGCGCGCATCGCACCTCACCAGTTATTATGCCGTGAGTGGCATTATGATACCGTTTCCAGTGGATTATTAGCGTATCCAAGCCCTCTTATTGTGCACATCACATAGTACTGTACTATTTCAATCTAGTCTTCACAGATTTTATGAAAAAATTTTTGATGGAAGCCCGATTAGGATTTCCAGGCGATCGGCGGGGTCCGATAAGATCAAACGACCCGGCCGTTACGCGTTATGTGAAGACCACGTCGTAATAGTACAGTACGTCCAATCGGCGTTACACCTGATTCAATGCGTATTCACCCGCACTTGCACGATGACCAGTTCAGTATCACACTACGGCTTGTCCCGCTTAATGGCTGTTTACTCCGCAGTATAAAGCACCCTATGACGTACCCTTAACTCATTAACTGCTGTAATTAGAACCCCAAGTATTAC
>QLPD01001561.1:0-20699 GCA_003314085.1 Hymenopellis raphanipes | reverse complement strand
CGCCTCATTCACCACGACACATCCTAACATTACAATCGACATTACTGGCTCGGCATTGCCACCACCGTCTAGCTCGTCCCACGTTCTTTCGACTTTTCTTTCACGCTACCTTTCGGCATTACCCAATGCCATTATACTTTCTACTCCCCTCATCTTGAATCTCGACATTGAAGCCGAGTTTCCCGCACCACATCCTCGCCCACGCGTGCTGCGGAACGTCACCATCCATGACATGAAGATCAAAGCCGGCAATGTCTTTCTCGCGAGTGGTGTCGTCTTTGCCCGCGTCGTCCTTCCCCGTGGGATGAACATCTCGCTCGACGTGACGCACGTTCTTCCGGATGTACTCGTCTTTGATGGCGAGGCGCCGGATTCTTATTGGCCCAGATTATTAGCGGATCCCCCGCCAACGCCGCCACTCCCAGATCCGCTCCCCGAACGCGCTTTCGCCCACATTCGGCCTGACGACTGGCTTGAGAGCAGGTGTGCAAGTATCCCTCTGGAGCCTGGGGAGGATGTAGAAGGAGGGGCAGCTTATGCTGTTACGGCCCATATCGAGGACGTGCCATTGGAGGTGCTACCCGGGCGACAAACAGAGTTTAGTAATTTTGTGAGCAAAGTGGTGTTTGGGAAGGACGGCGCATTGGCTGGGCTGGTGGGGACAGTGGCGGTGGAGGTGGATGTGCCGGGGTTGCCGGTAGCGGAGGGTGGGCTGATGTTGGAGGGCCTGCCATTCAAGGGCAGTGTGAGGATTGGGAAGAAGAATATGTTTAGGATGCCTAGCTGGGGATGGCCTTTTGAGAGTTTATGATTTTATGGACTTTGCCATTGTGAGGTGTATTTTTACTTACTTGTACTTACATTTGTAACTCATTTAGTTTAGTATTTCACTGGTGTTCCTTTTTAGCAATGGACTACAATATGGGTGCCAACTTTCTTTGCATGTGTGGCGCACGGATCGCGGTTCGGTCAGACTCCCAAACGGGACTCAAACATTCTGCAGTAGTCTTTTAGGTCCTTCGACGTCGGCAATCGAAGGAGGACAAGAACATGTAAACCATTTTCTGATGTCCACCCCAACCCTTTCAGCCTTTCCAGTTGAGTCTTGTACTTTACTTTGAACAATGGCCGTCTGACCGGATCTCTAGAAATGTATTACTTGCCACGCGTACCTCGCCGTTCGTTCTTGTGAATCTGGTGCACTCCGGTCCTCGAATCGACTCGCCGCTGATCTTTGTTCCTAAATCGGTCAAGCCCTTATGTTCGTCCTTAACAAGCGCGCGTCTGCATTTGGACAATGTGGTTACCGGCATGCGAGGGTATATAATGCGTCTCCGGGCGAGTGTTGTTCGCTACAAAGACCATTTTACACCCATCCTACCTACTCAATATGAAAGGAAACTTTCTCGTTCTGATATCGCTCCTATTCACGTCGCGTGAGTCCTATCAGTGCGCCCGATTGCGATCGTTGATTGAGATCTGTAGTGGCGATGGCGATCTCAGCGCCTATTCCTTCTGAACCCGCGCTACCTCTGGAGTCATATGAAGATTCGGACGTCGTTGTCGTGAGTTACTTGATTCTTCGTCGATTGATTCCTTATTGAATCCTCTTAGGAGGTGCCTGCAGCCCCAGCTGTTGAAAGTGGTGCAGACTCGAACGCAGTAGACGGGCGCGGATGTGCTAGCTTCGGCATGCATAGCTGCTATTAGGCTGTTATCATTTAAACTAGGTGAGCTATGATGACCTGCATCGCGAAGATTGCTGACCAGTAACCAGAGTCTTCACCCCGATTTTCGAATCAGTCATTTGTATCGATAGTTACCTTGGAACATATTTAGAATCATGGACTGACTTGTACTAGTACTCATCGCTTGCCTCTCTTAATCTCGCTTTCTCGACACCAAGATCGCACATCTGCGGCACTCTTCGGCTTCGTTATGCTTCAGTCTGTCCCCATTCGAATCTCTTCCAAGAGTGGTTCGGACATGGCAGTTTATTGCACTCTCGCAAGTTTGATATGGTTTCAGCGAGTCTAGATGATTCAATATGGGATATACCTCAAACTTGGATGCTCCGGGATTAGCCGCTATGCCGACTTGTGCCGAAGAGAGAAACAAGCGGCAAGCTATTCTTGCTTGCTTTCTTCCTTCATGTCAGAACTTCATGTTCACCAACTTGTCACTCCAAATCTTGATCTTTTTTAAACTGCATAAGCCTGGTACCTCCACCGCTGATCTATACTTAGAATGTGCACCACTCGATGAATTGACTGTCAAGCAACCGTCTTCTACTAGGCCGTCGATCCTCAATCCTTCTTCTATGGCGTCGCTGGAAGATTGAACGCGACACACGTTCTTCCACGTCGTCGTATAAACGCAAGTTCTACGGACATTTTTTATGGTATAAAATGACGCTCTAAGCAGCAGCTTTTTCAGTCATGGCGCTTTTCACGCTCCTCGCTTCGTTACGAGTCCGCCGGTTCCCTTATCTGATCAGTGAAAATCCCCTTGAATTTCCCTTCATTAAGGTACGCCGTTCATTCCTTCTTTCTGGTCCCCAGCGAGTCAAAAATTGTCGCAAGAACATTAAGGTCTGCATACAAATCAACGGCACAGAGGTCAGTATGGCCGCAGTGCAGCATATCGATCCAGATGAGGACCGCGTCGGTCCGCCAGGAGGCCCTGCTGAACTCGTCCGCGCCCTTGACGACTGGTCCGAGGTCAGCGTTTTCGTTTCTCATCGGACGCTATTTCAGGGCATACCGTAGTGGAAATACAATTTCTCGTGCTCATAGCCAGGACGTGGGGTATACAATCCCCCCGTTCGTGAACGTCCTTTGAGGAAATGTACATCCTTTTTGAGGCCCTACAAACAGTCCTCAGGCAATACATCTGGACCGCAAGCAATGCATATTCCTAGCCGCCGCCCTCACCGCCCGTTGGTAGCGCCTCTGGCATATCGCTGGGCTTCTGGGGCGCCATTCCACCTATTTTTGGAATACTATCGCCGATTTGAGATCTCGGCACTATAATTCTTTTGATCAGGTACAACATTCACAGCGATCCTTGCTTCCTCCCCGATACTGATAGAAGCGGGTGTTTATCATGTACCTGTGCGTCATCCGCTCATTCCGTTCATGGAAAAAAATCAAATGTCGCGATTTGCCGCCCTCCCCACCCGCCGCCGCCGCCGCCGCCGCCGCTGCCTAGAGTCGCTCTCTCTCCCGCATATTCCGAGACTCTACCACGTTGCCGCAACTGGTTTGTCTCTTCGGTCGAAGGCATCCATCTCAGCTTGGAGTATACTAAAAGAACACAAAGAAAGAGTCTTAGTGTAGTGGCTTCAGCGTGTGTTAGTCACTCTACGTTGGATTCCTTTTTGGTGCAGAGGGTTCGATCCCTTTGTTCGCCGTGTTTGCACTTCCTCTGGGTGTATGTATTTCCTCCTCAGTGTAAAGGATTGAGGAAATGTATTTCCTCCTTAGTGTAAACGATTGAGGAAATGTATTTACTCCTTGGGGCGAATACATTTCTCAGCCCGAGAACACGGAAAGCATTTCCCGGCGTGAAGTGTACTTCCTTCAAGCGTGAATACATTTCCGCAACGCAAGATGTACTTCCCCCCTAACACAAATACATTTCCTCAGCACAGGAATATGGAATGCATTTCCAGATATACTTCCTTCTTAACGTGAATACATTTCCTGAGCACGAGGATACCAAATACATTTCCCCTTATATCAAAACAAGGAATGCATTTCCTTGTTACGAGATGTACTTCCTCCCTAGCATGAGAGATGTGCACGAGAACATGAACTACATTTCCTCTTCACAAGATATACTTCCTCCCAAGCATAAATACATTTCCCTCACCCTCGAGATGGCACAAGAACTTCCCCAAATGTGTAACATTCAGGGCACAAGAATAGATACATGCTGACTATCACTACAAGAAAGTAGTATACGATACGAAGCGGTATAACAGAGAGCAATACATAACGAACATCGCACGCCACGATCAAGAAATGTCCTCCGTCGTCACAGACAACGGTCAAGAAAAGTGAACGCCTATGACACTGCTACTTAACATCGGTCATCATCACAGCTACGCACTGACGAAAGTCCATCACCGCCGCTCTCCAACTGGGAACTTCCAACCCAAGAGAACCCCACCAGAACAACCCGAGAAGTATGGTCACCAATCCGTTGGGACCGCCGCGTCTCAAAGTCCTCAACTGCTTCGCATCATAGTGAGCTGGCGGAAGTGCACTCCCCGCTGCCCGACGACGCTCCGCAGGCTGCACACCATCCCACCATCCAAGCATGCTTTCTTTGAACTTCTTCACGTTCTTGCTGGCTAGCGGTGCCTGTGAGAAGTCGCGTCCAGAGCGGAGCCAATTAACAAGCTCCACAGGTCTCTTGGCGCTCATAGTAAGAGTGCGCTATGGTTCAATTAGAATAAAGACTGTACAAAGGGAAGCGAACCCTACCTCATTCTGAGGATCCTCCGCGAACAGCTTTTTCTCCAACTGTTGATACTCCAGAACCGTCTGATCCCAGGCGTCCGCGTCGTCACCCATGGCAATAGAGCGCAGTCCCTTGACGATATCGTCGAGCCAGGGTGGGACATTTTCCTTGTTAACGGCCGCGGAAAGAATAACTGGCCCCTTGGTAGTCCCTTTTCGAACACGGCCAGAACCACGTCGTGCAGACTCAGACTCAGCATCGATATTAGACGTCAATGGGTGTAATGGCGGGGGAGCAGTGATACGGGGCTTCTTGGCAGAAATATCGGTAGTGGCACCATCGAGTTGACGTTTCGTCGATGTCGACTTGGCGGGGGCTTTCCTGATTGGTCCCTTATCTGCCTTCTTCTTTGTCGCCGCCACCGACTTTGACGTCGGGGCAGGCGTCGGCTGTCCATCATTGTCCGACTCTTTATCACCATCAGAACCAACATGCTCCGCGGGAAGGGACCCTATCGGCGTGAGGCACAACGGAAGAGCGTCTGATCCAGCGTCGGCCACTGGTAAATCACCAGGAGAATGCTCAGCCATGAACTGGTTTACAAGCTGCAAGGTAGCTTCATCGAGCTGATACTGCTGGGAGTTCTGCGGCTGGAAAAGCGACGGCTGCGTATTCGGTATGGAAGACGACATCACATTCTGTAGGTGGGAAAGCGACGAGTACGTATTCTGCGTGAAGGATGACGCCGTGTTCTGTGCGGTCTGTGGGTGGGAAAGCGACGAGTCCGTACTCTGCGTAAAGGATGACGCCATGTTCTGTGCGGTCTGTGGGTGGGAAAGCGAAGGGTCCATGACCTGCGTGAAGGATGACGCTGTATTCTGTGCGGTCTGTGGGTGGGAAAGCGATGGGTCCACGCTCTGCGCATTCTGTAGGTGACAAAGCGACGGCTCCGTATTCTGCAGGAAGGAAATTGGTAGCTGCATGTTCTGCGCGTATGAATGCGACGGCTGCGTGTTTTGGGGGTGCAGGAGCGCATTCTGTGGGCCGGAAAGTGATTGCGTGCTTGGGTTATACATGACAGATTGATAGGCGCCTGGCGTAAATGAATAAGACTCCGGCGCGAGTGGAGCTTGCGTCTGAGTATACGAGTTCAACATGTTACCAAACGACTCTGGTAGAGGCTGCATGGGAAGAGAAGCGGCTGGTAGAGGGTTGTTATTGAAAGATGGTACGTCGTTGAGAGGAGGTACATCGTTGAGAGGAGGTACATCGTTGAGCGGAGGTACGTCATTAAGAGGAGAATCCTCCATCCCGTCTTCCTCAGTATCATCAACGCTCATAGGAAAATTCGGGAATGACAACTCGAGGCCGAGGGGAGGCGCGACAAAATCCAAACCATCTGACGTTGAATACATAGTGATAGGAGCCAACGATGGGGGGAATATTGGCGCTACGGGTGATGCAACAATATTCGGCGCTGCAATGGGAGGTGCTGGTGGAGTGGTACTGGCCATCATTGCAGGAGGCTTCGACGCGAGGGGATTTGGCGCAGGCGGAGTGATATTTCCCGACGCGAGGGGAATTGGCGCAGGCGGAGTGATATTCCCCGTCGCTGTAGGAGGCTTCGGTGCGAAGGGATTTGGCCCAAGTGGAGCGATATTCCCTGTCGCTGTAGGAGGCTTCGGTGCGAAGGGATTTGGCCCAAGTGGAGCGATATTCCCCGTCGCTGTAGGAGGCTTCGGTGCGAAGGGATTTGGCCCAAGCGGAGCGATATTCCCCGTCGCTGTAGGAGGCTTCGGTGCGAAGGGATTTGGCCCAAGTGGAGCGATATTCCCCGGCGCTGTCGGAGGCTTCGGCGCGAAGAGATTGGGCGCAGGCGGAGTGTTATTCCCCGTCATTGTAGAAGGCTTCGGCGCGAAGAGATTTGGCGCAGGTGGAGTGTTATTCCCCGTCATTGTAGAAGGCTTCGGCGCGAAGAGATTTGGCGCAGGTGGAGTGATATTCCCCGTCGTTGTAGGAGGCTTCGGCGCGAAGGGATTTGGTGCAGGTGGAGTGGTATTTGCCGTTGATACAGTGTCATCCACCGAGGCAGGCTCCAGCGCCAAGAGATTCGGGGCAGAGGAAGAAGAGGCAGTCAGCGTAAGATCGGTGGGCATAGTGGACACGAAGGGGGCAGTGGGATTTGGTGCTGCCTGTGATGCAGGATCTGGCCGCTCCGCAAGGGCTATACGTGTGTCGCGGCGTTTGCATTCATCGGGAGCTGATAAGTACAGGTAGGAATAAGTTCAATCTACGATAAACAGATGACTTACAAAAAACAGATTTTCCAAAGTCGCGGAGAGGGCCGAGGACTGCACCGTCAAAGTCGTCATAAACATCTAGAAATGTATGGCCGACGGCGTCTTGAGGACCAAAGGGTAGCCTATAGAAGATGTAAGATACAAAGCTAAGAAGAAAAGTGTAGACGAAACTCACGCTTCCGCTTGCATCTTTCCGTGTTCATTAGGACCGACACAAGTAACGACGTAAATGTGGCCTGTTTTCTCCACCAATTCTGCGAAAAACTTGCTCATGTAGACCGTGCGCGTCAGAAGGTTCCTAGACCAGAAGATAAGCCTCCGGAAACAATAGAACAAAAGGTAGGAAGACGTACGCTGCATATTCCTCGGCAGTTGGAGGGGGTGCGTCCAATTTGTTCTTCTTCCTCTCCTTTTCGGCCTTCTTGGACTCCGCCTTCTCCGTCTTGGCTTCCTGGGCCCTGCGTTCATAATCCGCTCGCTCATCATCTGACAGTAAGTCCCAGGCGATATCCCTAGCCTTGTTGGAGAGCGCCATTTTCTCTTGACATGGTAGGTCGTCCTCGTCAATGTCGTCGATCAAGTCCAAGTCGCCTTCCTGGATCTGGTCTGGATGCGAATAGACCGGCAGACTCCGTTCGGCTTTCACCGCGTTGATGGCGTTTAGGCGTGCCTTGGCAAGCGCCTCTGCGCGGTCCGCGGCACGGAGCTTGTCGAAGTGAGGCTCAATGAGCTCGTGGTATTTTTCGCGAGAGAACATCTCCTTGGGCTTCAGACAACGCGATGCGGTGCTGCCGAAGTTGAAGGTGTCACTTTTCTTCGCGACGCGTACTTTGGGCCGGCGTTCGTCATCGTTGTTGAAAAACCATGTCCGTAATTTCTGATCGAAAGCTTATGAGGATTTCAAAGAAAGTTATGATCGAACACACGCGTACCCTTTTGATTTTGCCGAGGGAGGTTATAGGATACTTGATATTCTTTTCCTTCTTCGTGCTTGTAATAGACTCGTCTACTGGGAGACCGAATTGGGCACAGAGGGAAGGAGACGCGTATTGGGCTATGAACGTCGCTTCCATCATCGGCCAAAACTGAACCAATTTGCCTTCCCGCCGGGCGGCTCTGAATTGACCCTTCAACCCTTCCAATAGGGCGAGTTGATCGTTGCTGGTCCAGCGCCTTTTGTCATCGTCGTCGGCTTGGTCGGAATCGGCTTTTTTGGATTTTCGAGGCATTGGAATGTGGGCAGATTTTTCAATAGATGCACAGTTACATTTCCATTGCCTCGGTAATTGCCGGAACTGTACAGTTAGCCTCAGCCACGTATTATTCTATTGCCTCGGTATTTGCCGGGACTGTACAGTTAGCTTCAGCCACCTATGAATCAAGCTCCGCTTTAATCAGCGATATAAAGCTCGCTTCCGTGGAATAAACTCTCACTTCTCCTTCTTACCTCTCTTCGTCAACCTACTATGCCCGCCTTCGATCGTGAAACCCTCGACGCGATTATAGTTCGCCTAATGGAGTTGGGCTTGGCTTTACCAGGGGGGCAAGGTTTGTTTTTAGATCTGTCGTGTTCGTTCCTGTCTGATATCTCCTTTCGACAGAAGGAGGTAAAAGTGCTGTTTCCTTTCCTCGATCGCGTCCTCCTAACTCTCATCTAGAAGTGGCAACAACTGATACTGCTCCTACCACCGCTACGGCGGCTCAAGAAGTCCCACAGGACATTGACGATGGCGGTCAGTGCTTTCCCTTCTTTTAAACATCATCGACTGGACTTACTCCTTCTAGGTTCCAACCTGTCTTCAATTTCCGATCTTTCCGATCATGACTCGGAAACGAGCACGACCACGAGCATGACCAGTCCGACTTCCAAAAGTGAGTTATTCATCTTAGCCTTCTTACCTGTTTCTGATGTTCTCTCGCTAGTCTGCGCCGCTTGTTTTAAGACCTTGGTGGGCAACCAGTCTTTTGACATTCCCTCGGCGCAACTCGCGAGCGTCGCGGCTCAATCAGGGTCTGCGGTACCACCAGCGGCAACACTGTCTCCAGCGTCCTCCGCGGCGGCGCCTCCTCCAGTCACGGCGCCTCCTCAAGTGACGATTGCGGTGTTGCCACCTCTGGTCACTCCCACGGCACCGCCTCCTTCGGTTGCGCCGCCACCTCCCGCAGTTTCCACCACAGCGCCGTCCGATACTGACGCGCTGTCTAACATCACCCCTGCCGGGCCAATTCCCCCGCCAGTCCTTCAGTTCATGACGGGGGCGACTATCGCGGCGCTCGATGCCATGGACCTGGACACCATCCCTCCCAATCCAAATGATCACTGGTACACCGTTACGGTTGGAACATGGATCGGCATTTCCGATGATTGGTACGTGTTTCCTTAATGCGCACACTCTGTCCACCTCTAACTCATCATCATAGGTCGTTTGTCTCCTTCCATGTCAGCGGCGTTTCATTGGCCGCGTACCGTCGCGAACCGTCTTGGCTGGCGGCTCGCACTCGCTTCTTGCGCGCGCGCAACCAGGGTATTTGCCGTCTTGTTTGAGCTTTTGGACTCTTTGTCGTGTTGTTTTATTTTCATCCTGCCATTGCTTTCCTTCATCCTGCCGTTGCTTTCCTTCATCCTGCCGTTGTTTTCTTTCATCCTGCCACATTGCGTTCGTGTTGTTTTATTGTTTCGTTGTTTTCTTTTTTTCATCGCCGTGTCTGTCTCATGCCTCCGTCGTAGTTTAAAAAAAGCGTGTATCTCATAAAAATATGTACTAGATAGTTCTACGTATACAATACCCGTTTTACACCTATAGACTGAGTGAGCAGGAACCCGATTCGGCATGGCGCCTAATAGGTCCGAATTCAGATGACCATATATGGTCATCTGAATTCGGACCTAGCCGCCATAACCCCGTTATCACCGCTTTGGCGCTAAGAACTTGACACCTGTGTCAAGTTCTTAGCGCTGTTCCACATGGCGCCATTCTTGATCTGAAAAGTGGTGTGTGTTATGTGAATGTTATATAGCCATGACAACAAAGAGTACAAGTGAACAATATATTGGGGATCAAGTACACAGATGGATAGTTCCCGACCGGATACAAAGGTACGGAGACATTACTTCGCTATGTCTTTCCTCCTGTTCTGCCGCTTGGGCGTATAACCGGGATAGCCGAATTTTTCGCCATACACAACCGCCTGAGTCTGTTCCTCCTTGCGCCGCTTTAGTTCCTCGGCGTGACGTGCCAGTTCGCGCTCTGAATAATCCTCAGGCCGTTTCAGCGTGGAGACGCGTGGTATATAAGGAGGAGGGTTGGTGTTGACAACGTCGTAGTTGTCGGACCAATGGTTAAACTTGAGACTGCAAGGTGGATGAGGAAAGACAGAAGACAAGACCATAACGGCGCACCTTTCGCGGCGAGAGCGACTTTTGGCCTGGAGCATCCAGCGATTCTTTTTGCGATACGCATCCTCATATTCTCGACGCTTGTCATCCAAAGCCTGCCTCTCTGCTTCAGGAAGTAAACGTTTGGCCGCTCGCTCTGCTCGACGTCGCAATTTTGCCTTTTCTCGTCTCTCTTCGAGATTTCTAGTTGGAGGTCAGAAGAGAAGAGAAGCTGACCAAGGACGCACCGATTCTCGTAGGCCCGACGTGCATAGCGTGCCAGCTCTGCCTTCTCATTCTCCGCCATGATTGATGACTGTTTAGGTGCACGAGGTGATGTGACTGGATGATAGGCTGATGTGACTCAGTGCATCTACTGTAGCCTGTTCACGAGATCCCTCGCACCGGTCTGCCGGACACTAAATATAGTGTAGCCAGTTCACGATAACCAAATATTCTGAATTACCCATCTGGCTTCACACATCATTGCTGTCCCGGGACAAGGTCGAATATCATTAAATACATCAAGAGGACCTCAAAGCAATTTTTTTCATATTTTTTAATGCCCTGTGTCCCCTCATATACCTGATCGAAAAATGGTGTTTCAAAATGTGCAAGTTAGTCCGACTCGCGCATACAGATACTTCGCATCTTCGAGTCTATCTCAAATGAACTATTTCGGGGGCCATTCCAAAACGTTGAGTCTATTCACGGGATACATTTGCGGGTCCAGAACCGCTTATATATCAGTCTAAGAGGACTTCGTCATGGTGGGAAGGTGAGGAGGAGCGAACATGCATGATTCATTGATTCTAGGCTATTATCTCCAAGTATGTCATCTGAGCGTCAGGCTTGCCATGTGGAGCATCGACACCAGTGTCATATTATCGTGTATAGCAGGAGGGCATCTAAGGGCGCTACCTATCTAGCGATGTGCTGAGTGAGGTGGCGTCCGGTATTGGATCATCTACACGCAGGATTGTTGTCGTTCATTCCAAATGGAGTCATTCACGCTGGACCACGGAAATGTCGATAGATATCAGGTAGAGATAACGTAGGTGGAGCGTGAGGTCTGTAGATGAAGTCGAAGGAAAGATTGAAAGCACGCGCATGATGCTAATTACGCGTCATGATTGGCGTTCGGTCCGAAGGAACGATCATGCCGAGCGGCAAAGTGGCAGCGGGGATTCATTTGGAACTGTACAGTAGCTTTCAGCCACGGAATTTGTTTGGTACTGTACAGTTGCTGACCTGTATTCTTAGCAGGACCCATTTCGCGCCTCTTCTCATTTCTGCTCGCAACCTCAAAGATGTCTCAACGCGTCAAGTCGATCAAGCTCCAATTCCCTGTCTTGACAAGTGTGGTACGCGCCGTCATTCCCGTCATTCTAACTTAGGCTCATCGTTGAACCTGATCTTAAATTATACAGCCCGAAGACTCCCCTTTGCAATGCCTCCACGAAACCGAGATGAACCTGCGATCACTGCCGGTAAGCCAGTTCACGATAAATCCGAGCATCAACGTCACCATTCACGTCTAGATCCCTGAGAAGGAGGCAGCCTGGGCGAAACAATACTATGTCGAGTTTTGCGATGCACTAGCTCATGGTCCGGATAAGGTCCTCACATTCTTGGAGCGCGTCATGCCTCGATTCAACCTGGAGTTCAAGCGTCCACAACCATTTGACCCTGCCGATTTTGTTGGGTTGATGGAATGGCGTGCCTACGAGATTCTCGTAAGCCAATTCTTCCCCGTCCTTTCCTACTCTCCACTCATCTTTTCTCAGTACGTTCGTCACGTCATACACCGTACCTGCCACGCTCTGTACGTTCGCGAGATTCAAGCCGGCACCGCCGATGGAACAGAATTGTCCTCAGTAGACTCTACCCCTACTAGAAACAAGCCTGTTTCCCGCAATACGCGCAATGTTGCAAGAAACACGCGGGCTTACAAGAAGTACGCGTCCAAATCCGATGATGTAAGTCCTTTAGATTCTTCATGATTGAATACTAATGACATGTTTCAGGAATTTGACAGTGACGATGTTCCTCGCCTGACCACCCCCGAGTACGAGAAAATCATTGCCGATCTAGGCCTTACGGCTACTATGCTGTGCGACGAGACCCAGGATCTGGTCACCAAATCAGCTCTCTGGAAGGACACCGTCTGCACGGAACTGGGACTTCCTCTCAGTACTCCGACTCAGACGCCAACCCCTCGCCGCAGCCCTCGAGGACATAAGACGCCTGTTCCTCCCACTGTTGACCTAACGACAAAGGTACAAGTACAATGGTAACAGTCTTTTCTAAAGCTAACATCAGTGTCTAGACGTCTGTTTTGACGAAAAAAGCCGCGGCGGCTCGTCTGAATAACCGATTGGCCATATTGCAACAAGCCTCTTCTACCCGTAAACGTATTGCCGCGGTACGACGCCTATCTATTTATTCCTCTTCGTTTGTTTGACGTATTGTACAGACGCCGCCGCCTGCAGATGACAGGCAGGCCTCCAAAAAACGTCGCGTCGCTTGAGAACTCATTTCGTAGACCAAAAAAACACATCGTATACCGTGTAGTTAACTTCTTACATCTTCTGTCTTCTTGTATTTAGCCAATCGAGTACGATTTTCTGTATACGGATAGTAAAGGTCGAACCGAGGACAAGAAGGATCCTGATAGAAGCTCGGGGGGCATTGCATTTCCCGTGGCAATGAATGGGACCAAATCGAATGAGGATCGAACGAGGAAGGGATAGAAGAACGCTCAGGATGTAGACTACAATAAGATGCCGTCTGTCTCTGTTCCCTTCCCTTCCCGTTCCCATTTCCACCTCCTCCCCTTGTTTGCATTTCGTCGCCCCAAATGTCCTCCGATTCATACGACATTGACCGCCTATTATACCCTGAGGAACACCAGCGGCGTTTCAATTGCTGCGATTATTCTGCAGTGAGTCAACTGGCACTCCACTGCGATGGGAATTGGCGTCTTACAATTATGCGTCATTCCCAGATTGACCAGACATCGGCGCCAGTATGTTAGAGATCGCAAGTTTATTTATGCGGCGAGCTGACATTCTTCATTAGCCTCACAATAACGACGATGGGCCACCTGCACTCGAGGTGTTGCACTGCGATGGAAATTATCGGATCAAGCGTCGCCTTCAGCCACACGAAGAGGTTCAAGTTCCCTACGAGGGTGCCAGGCATGGCGGCGTCCCATACTACATGTCGGTGAAGGTATGTTGTATCCCACGAGTTTATACATGCGGCAAGTTGACCCTTTCTTCAACAGACTCGCGACCCTATCGCTGAGGGCGACCAGGACATTGTCAAGAACAACGAGTCGGACAGTGACGACGAGGGACCACCGCCACTCGAAGAAGTACCAGAATCAGACAATGAGAGTGACGTCAACGTTGAAGATTCCCGTGTCAAAGAGCGCAATCTTGGAGTCGAAAGGTGAGTTGTCTCTTCTTTTCACTACTGAGCGGGACATTCATAGTTGGCAGGTTCCAAGACGACGACAAAGCATCGGGTTCTGGTCGAGAGGGCGCTATCGATGTGATTCAGTATGATCTCGCGTGTCAGTATGCGCTGTCGAAGCAGTCGGAGGTGGAAATGTTGTAGTCTTATTCTAAAATATCATCGTGACCTTCTTGTTGGGCTACTGTCTATACCAAGCCTGTTCTGAGTGAAAGAAGACACCGACTCATCGCTACACGGGACATACATTTCTGCATGAGGAAATACATTCAAACTATTTCGAACCCGGCGTTCAACAGGATGTCCGGTTACGATGCATGTCCGGTATCAATCTCCATCGGGGAAGGAGATGTAGCGGCATCGAGATCCTGCGTAGGGTCTATAACATCCCGCGTAGAGTCCCCGGTCTCTGCCACAACCACTAACTCGTCTACTGGTGCAGTCACCGATATCTCTTGTGCACGCTCTAGCATGGCAAGTCGAACCGCTGCTTGTCTACAAGCATACGCTCTCGCACCCGCCGTGAATCCATCAAGTCCCCGGCTTCCAACGGCGCCATCACCTTTGGACAGCTCGATCCACGCGGCTGCTTGTGCCTCGAATGTTGCGATTACCCGACGCATCTCGACTCTGAGTAGAATACATTCTTCCTGCCAACGTTTCGCTCGAGCGCGCGACTTGCACCATTCGATCCTCAACGCTAACCAGACTGTTAGAGATGACGACGAAGAATATCTTGAAGCTCACCTTCTTGAACGCGTGCATCATTAGAAACATGGATATCGGCGAGCCAGATCCACGTAAATGTTCGATGGCCTTCAGACCCGTCACTATCGGCAGGTGCCACGCAATCGGCTTCCGTTAGATGCTTCATAGTCTTCTTCCACTCGTGGTTGAGGAAGAGCTTGTCGAGAAGGCATAGTTTGTCGTAGTGTCGATTGTAGCGGTCACGACACTCGCGAATTCTGTCCTCCACCTGTTTCAACTGCGTGTTTGCGCGTCCACTGCGCTTCTGTCCACGAATCTGTCGCTCCTTCACCCTGTACATGCTTGCTTTCAGGATAATGAGCTCGCGTAGTTGGCCTAATGCGTCCTCCGCGCGCGCAATTCGAAGCTTCTTCTCGGCACTGAACAGCGCCTGGTCAAGGGAACAGCGAACCCGTCCAATCGCCGACGGAAGGAGGAGTTTCATGTCATATGCCGTCTCGTGGCCTGGCGCCGCTTGGACATCCTCCATGTGTCGTATCACGGTTGCCGCAGGCATGTAGACTGATTGAACCTCTCTCCAGGCTTCGATTCGGCGTTGCAAGCGATTGACTTTCTCCAATAAGTTCGCTTTTTGATTGTCGGTCGCATGCTGGCCCAATTTAGATGCATCTCGTTTAAGGCGGATCCTGAGTGCTATATTAGTCATCGAGGAAATCAACAGTGGCATGTACGTACTGCCAGTCCTCGAGCTGGAGACCTTGAATAATAAAATCACCGGGGCCAACACTATGCCGAGGAAATGAATCGTCGTTGTATTTCGCATCGGCCTCGGCAAGTTTTAAGCGAACAGAGTTATCACGCAGCTCTAGATTGGGTTCATTATAATGGATCAAGACAAACAACACTCAAACTTACCACGAAAAGTAGGCGTGAAAGGATTGGAAACACCTTTCGCACGTGGATCAGCTTCCCATTTTTGGACAGCCTCGCGCCAGCTGGGAATAACGTTCGCATCGGCAAGCGATGCCTCATATCCCAGGAAGGCAACAACATGAGTCGCCCGTTCCTTCACTGCTTCCTCCAATTTCTCCACGAGAGCAGACACTGTGAGTCGATGATCAGATAAGTAGCTAGGAAATGCATATCCCACTCACTCATAAGGCACACTTTCCGCCAGTTTTGATCACCGAAGTGATCATCCAAGGTATCGCGTCGCGAACCTGGTCCCATCTCTCGGGTGCTTGTCGCCGAGCCATTATTGGCTGACCAACTTCGCTCTGGAGCCTCGCCCTCAGTGCGCCCGACTTTGGGAGTCCAATTGAAGGAATACAAGAAGCGACAGAAGGGAATATGGGCGGGAAGGTGGAATTTCGGGACCAGATACAGCATGTTCGCCATGGATTGACGCGGATGCAGCCATGACGGATATACTGCGATGCGTTGTATCAATTTCTTGCTCCATTGGCACGCAATATCGTAGGATATGACAAGATCATTCGGCGTATTGAGTCTCAATGTTGACAGAAGTGCGTAATCCATGTAAATATACCTAGAATCAGATCAGGACATACTACTCAGATAATGAATTGAAAGAAACAACTTACTTTTCTCCTTTCTTTAAATTAACCACGGCGGAACCACGCTTCGTGTCGTGGCGTGCACAAACTACAGCACCTACACCCGTAGACGCAGTGCCTTTCCCGCCCCTCATGCTCGCCAGTTTAAGTGCGTCGTGCTTGTTACAGGTGCTGTCCTCGTCCGGAACGACCTTTTCGTAGTGACTGATGTACGTGTCGAAGGTGTTCTCCTCGACAAAATACGCACATCCGGCGTTCAAGGCGGGGTCGCGTTCACTCGAAGACACGTCAGCGCGTTTCAGGCGAAAGTTGGCGTCTATTGCAAGGAACATTCTGTCAACGTAATCGGGGTCTGTTGGTAATTTCCTGTAGATAGACGTTAAATTAAATCTGAGCAATGAAGAGAAGACTTACACATGCATGTTCAAGCCTGGCTGAGGACAGGCAGGGCATACAACAACTAAATCACCAGCCTGAGTCTGTTGGCGACCGCCATCTGTGTTTCCTCTCCCGAAACGTTTACAAAACTTCAGATGGCGCCACTCGCGGATCATGATGAGGAGTTGGGCGTAACGGTTCTAGAAGACCATCAGATTATTCTCACTTGTCAAGAAGCTAACGTACGGGTGGCGTTGAAGTACCTGTATTATCAGTCAGGCGACAACATGCCGCGAAATATTCATATGCCGATAGCTATGACCATCAGAATCATGTTGCCTATCAATACAAGATCGTTACCTTTGACATGAAAGAAAGTATCTGGAAATGTTCCAGTGCCCTGAAGGTGGCGCAAGTCTCGGGATCGTGAGTCGTGGCTGGGTAAAGGCGCTCGCGAAGAAGTTGGATATCAAAAGCAATACCGGCATTGAGAGTACAGCCGCAGTACTGGAGGTTGATAACGTGAACAGCGTCGACGTCAATCACGACAAAATGCTTGGCGTTTGCGAAGCGCGGAGAAAAGCAGTCCTCGCCGGGGGGATGTCCTAGTTGCACGACTACCCCAATCTTGGCTAAAGTTGTCGGCCAGAAGTGGGTTCCAGTCCATTCCTACTATACCAATTAGCGCGGATCTTGATGTCTTCACAATACGCTCACCTGGATGCGATGAAGGTACAAACCGGCGTGTTTGCAGGAGAAGCATTCCAAGCAGAATAGACGATGGTCGTGGCAGGTTAGACACCTGTAGACGCCGGGAACACCTTGACATGTGCGTCCAGGCAAACCGGGACATGTGGTTGATCCAAGCGGTGCTTCCAGCCTCAGGAGCTCTGCAAGATATTCATCGGCGCGCTTCCTCCATTTTCTAAGCGGGTCATCCTTCTCGATTTAGTATTACAGAAGAATTTTACAAAGGAAGACTCACAGATGGGTAGCGACATCGAGCTATTTGTTCACCGGCAGCTTGCAATACAGGATCTGAAATAAAGTCATCTTCGACTCTGTGCGCGTCTGGATACAATTGAGTCGCAGGAAGAAATGGTGCCGCGTAGGTATACGGTCGCGGTGCATCCTCATGGAACTGCGGATGATTAGTCTCGTGTACTGTGTCGAGTATAGTGCGTTGATGAGTGACATGAGGACGGAGATAGCCTGTCCTTGGGTTGGGCTTCCAGGTAACGGTGGAGGTGATATCGGCAGGTCTGGCACGTTTTTCAGCGCGCTCCTTTTTTTGCTCTGCAGCGCGCAAGGCGGCCTGCATGTCGCAGTCAATACGAGGTGGTCAACGTCAATACGAGGTGGTCAATGTTAAAAACGCGTTCGATCACGTGGGATTTACGAAATGCAAATTGTCTCCACGTGGACCACGGTCCTTTGTTCCTATCGACTATCATGATCGACTCCGAAAAACCATCTGACTCCATTTCGGCTAACGATAACCCCATCGAGTCTAAACAACGTTGGGACAAGGTACGAACATTCCGCTTTCAGATAGCCTGACCCTCGATACCTCCTAGGACGATGACTTGGGGCTGCGCCCAATGACAATCGCTCAAATGTGCAAAGCCCTCAAGCCGACTTCTCCTGACGGGAGCTTTACCTTCGATGGAGTTCCATTCAAATATGTGAGATCCTCAAACGCCGGCGTTTCTTGTTCTCATTTGTTGCTTTAGGTGACGTTTGTCGGTTGTGTTCTAGATATCACCCAAAATGTCACGCACACAGTATATAAGGTCTACGATGGAAATAGCATTGATGCGCGATTCTGGTTGGATGATCGCAACACCGGAGCTGTCGACGATGCCATTCAGTGAGTACATTTACTTCGTGTTGAGACTGGCCTAAAAGATTTCCAGATGTCGTGTCTATGCTCGGTTTAATGGCTATCTCTCCATCGTCGGGGACAGCCCCCATTTCATAGTTCGCTCCGCCCACAGGCTGGATGATTACATGGAAATTGATTTTCATTATCTTGAATGTATGGCGCTCCTGGCGCGTCAAGAGGTACGTGGCAATGCATTTCCTCAACCGAGCCTTGCTCATCCACCCATTCAGGCCTCCGCTGCCGCTAATAAGGCCTTTCCCGAGGTAGGTGGCAATCCATTTCCTCGAGCGAGCCTTCCTCATCCACCCATTCAGTCTTATGCCGCCGCCAATAATGCCTATCTTCCGGCGCCGAAGAAGGCCGGTGATTCGAAATGGGCACGCCTACCCGCCCTTCAGCGTGCCATCGTCGAATTACTTGCCGGGAAGGCGGAGTTGAAGGACGGCTTTCATGTCGCTGGAATCGCCAAGGAACTGAAAGGCGCCGACATCGCTGGCGCGTCCGACTCCAAGGAGATAAAGCGAGTCTCTCACATATAGCTTCCTCCCTTTCGTTAACGTCTATTCTTAGTGCCGCTATTGACGCGCTTCTTGATGACGGCCTCGTCTATTCTACCATCGACGAGTCCCACCTCAAGGCTGTTACATGATTGTTAAATCACTCGTCTGTTGTATCTTTGTCTGCTCCATGTACGCTCCATAGTTGAATATCAAATCCCTGTTTCTGCTCTTGTACACAAGCGGGAAATGGATTCTTATGGCAAGGGAATGCACGAGGAGGAAATCTATTTCCTCGGGATGGAATACACGTGGAACGAATCTATTTCCTCGCGGGAACGCACGAGGAGGGAATCCATTTCCTCGCGGATGGAATACAAGCGGAGGGAATCCATTTCCTCGCGGACGGACTAAACGTGGAAGGAATCTATTTCCTCGGGATGGAATACACGTGGAACGAATCTATTTCCTCGCGGGAACGCACGAGGAGGGAATCCATTTCCTCACAGATGGAATACATGCGGAGGGCATCCATTTCCTCGCGGACGGACTATACGTGGAAGGAATCTATTTCCTCGCAGGAACGCCCGAGGAGGAAATCTATTTCCTCACAGATGGAATCCACGAGGAGGGAATCCATTTCCTCACGGATGGAATACATGCGGAGGGCATCCATTTCCTCGCGGACGGACTATACGTGGAAGGAATCTATTTCCTCGCAGGAACGCCCGAGGAGGAAATCTATTTCCTCACAGATGGAATCCACGAGGAGGGAATCAGGGCATCCATTTCCTCGCAGAGGGACTATACGTGGAAGGAATCTATTTCCTCACCATTGTTATGTTCAACAGTTTACCGGCGCTGTTTGTTTTGGGACCCCATGTTTTTTCCCCCGAGAAAAATTCATCCCGGTAAGGACTGCATTCGGGCGCATAGGAATAAACAACATCGTATTTTCATAGCTTAGGGAACATATCGTATTCTTACGGCTCAGCGAATCACCAGAACAGAATGATCGATGTCGCTCGAAATACGGAATACAAAAATCAGGTACGGAAATCGAAAATCAGGAACAAAGATGGAACTAACATGAAGATAGCTACCTCCTCGAAGCATTGACGTCGTCGAAGGCACCAAGAAGCACTGGCAATCCTCCTGGATGGGAAGACAAAGGAAGGCAAACGATCAGCTAGAAAAATGATCATCAAGATCTGGTTCTGGCGATTCTCCCAAATCGAGAAAGGGCGCGCGAGAGGCGCGAAGACAGTGCGCTCAGGTTTTTGCTCACTGTACGGCGGGGCGGCTCGCTGTGGCCACCCTACATATGACCGATGATTAGCGGGGGCACTGCATTCCCTACCACCACTATTAGTGGGGGATATGTATGCCCCTCTCTCAGGCCATTAGCGGAGGAAATGTATTCCTAGGCCATTATCTGGTGGCTATTTCGAGGACTCATATCCAGTCCAGGAACTACGTCGTTTCGGAGCGAAGATCTTGGGGCCGCGCGGCTTCATGGCTCGCGAGCTCGCGGAAGACGGTGATTAGGAGGGCGAGGCCGCGCACCTCTTTATCACGCCCTTCCTTTACATCCCGGCTATAGTCATTCAGCCCGAGTATCGTCGTCGAGGCATCGGGAGATATGCCCTCCGTCAAGTTCTCTCAATCCCGGCGCTGTCTAGCGCAATCTGCGCCTTCCTTTGGGCGGACCCCGCAGATAAAGGTCTTCGGCGGTTCTTGAAACGGGTATGCTTCCATTATGACATGAGTTCTTTCCTTGTTGACGTCGATGATCTCTGCAGAGTCGATACTCCAGTCTCTCGAAGACTGAATACTGTGGGTTTTCTAAACTTGTTTATGCGACAGATTCTGATTCGGATGGTCTTGAGTGAGTCGTGAGAACGGCGTAGAGTTCAGCTCTTCGTGGAGTCTGTACACGACAAATATTCTTGGACGTGTATCCTGCTCCGTCGGTATGTTGTGCAACAAGTAAAACATTGCTGTTTCTCCGAACTGCGGGCGTATGATTCG
>QLPD01001555.1:0-16905 GCA_003314085.1 Hymenopellis raphanipes | reverse complement strand
GGCGCTTTAACTTAAAAATAAAGCTTTTACAACGTTTTTCATGCCCTAGAGTCTGTAAATAACTTCAAAATCATCCAAAAATCTACATATACATATGACACCATGAGGACTCGAACCGGTGACCGCCCGATTGAAGTCGAAGAAATCGAGGTCAAACGAAAAATCGAACCTTGAACTTCCCGCCGACGGCACCATTTGGTCCCAAGCTAGCTCCAATTCCCTGTCAGATTACAAACAGACCCATCACATATTCACTAGCCCTAAAATCACCCGGAACAGAATGGAGCTCCCTTTCTTTTGATCATGCCCTTCCGAAGCCCTACGAAGCACGAACTGCCTGGAACCACATCAGGCCGTAGTGCTCAGGTAGTCAGCTCTGGCCAGTATGTGCCTTTCTTTTACTTGTTCCTCTCTAATGATCATTTCCTTAGCCCGGCGCCTGCTATAGAACCTCAAAGTCCTGTACAATTGCTCAAAAGTCAACGACAAATAGAGCCTGGCGGAAGCCTTTCGTTACTCTGCTCTTTTACGAAGATTTCAGCCGGTCGATTCACACGTTTAAAGATTCCATTGAATGGCGTCTAAGTACATGGCGGTGAGACGGCCTGTCATTGCCTTCACATCGCAGATGTATTCTCGTACTGCGCAGAACGCGAAGGACTCTTCAACGCACTATACCCTGTGATATTATTTGGACGCGACCCAGATTTTACATCCTTCGGAACAGCCTCATAGCCATTTCCTTCCCTCCCATATCCGTGGCATCCACTCGCCATTGCCATGACAGTGGTCCTCATCTTGTCGTGCAGTACACGAATCAGGGCATTGTTCATGTCTTTATTATCGGAACCCTCGGACTGGCCGAACAACTTTGGCAGTCTGAAAAACGCGTAGGATTCTGGGGTATGTATTCAGTCTCTCCGTGGTGCAGAAACAGCGCTCATGTCGCTTCTAGGAGATCATGGCACCAAATGGTTGCAAGGGTACATGCAGTTCACTCTCTTCTTGGCGGCTTCTGAGTATTGGCTTCACAGTCGTTGGCGAAGACGTGCGTAGCTTGTTCGGAAAAGAACGAAAACTCATTCGCCGCGCACACGACTCTCCTCGTTGCCGCGTTCGCTGTTTCAGGTCTTGTGGGACGTCATCATGGGTTTTAAGCACGTCGGCAAATCCATGCTCTTCTTCCTCCTGGTATAACGTTAGAACAGATGGTTATCAGCGCCCCGGGGAAACACCTGGAAGTATTAGCGGGATCGAGTTGGGGACTGGTTGGAGTACATCAATAGGCGGAGATGGTCGACGCGGAAGCTTTGCCTCTCTAAGCTATTCGTTTTGTCGAAGGGCTTTGATGGATATGAATAGCTTCGTTTATCAAAAAATCCAGAAAAGCATTGCTAGTGCGAACTCTGTGTAAGGTCGCCGGGTCCAGGGAAGTATCTTCGACCCGTCTGAGACAGGAAATTAAGTGCGCTGAAGACGCACCACGCCCATTTCGAGAGGGATATCCATCGTACCACCACTTTCTTTCAGTCCTCCACATGCGCCAGCTTCCTACTGACGATCTGATCTTGAGCCTTGATACTTAAAGCACGACCTCAGGCTGTGATAGCAAGTCCAAAAAAGGTAACCGAGGCTGCACTATCTAATATGTAACGGGAGGCAGTACTTATGCCACCACCACAGGCCATATCCTATCAGCGGTCTCTGATAGTATATCGGTTAGTATACGCGCCTGTCATTGTGCCTTCAGGTGTATTTCCGCGCGAAAGCTGGGTTCGACTCCCAGTCAGAGAGTGAAAAGGCAAAAGGGAACGAGTTTTTGGCCAAGTACTACAACCAAACCGATTTTATTGCCTTCGGAAACCAGGCAACGGTCAGTCACAGATACGTGTTTTAGTACCTTGGTCTAACACGGTAAGTATCTATGCTTCGGTCCGCAAGTCGTTGAAAGATATATTGCGCCACGCAGACCACAACAGTACTGGTGCTTATCAGTTTCCAGATGCACATTCATTTCTCCTACACACGCTTTGCTCTACACGTCGAACGAGGTCAAGGTAAAGGCTGCACCGTTATTCATGACATACATATGTGCCAAACATCTCTGATAGTACACCGGTCAGTACACGCACCTGTCATTGCTCCTTAGTCCAAAAGGTTGACGCGCGAGATCTGGGTTCGACTCCCAGTCAGAGAGTGTGGAATGAGGTGGTGTACCGAAATTTTTGGCCTAAACTGATTTGATTGCCTTCGGAAACGTCACCCGGCAAGGATACGTTTTAGTACCTTGGTCTAAATCGCCGTATCTATGGGCGTTGTCCTTCCAAGTACAAACCACGACTTCAAATATGTTGCGCCACACCAGTTTCCCGATACATATTCATTTCTCCTACACGCGCCCTGATCTACGCATCGAACGGGGTCAGGGTAAAGGCGGCGCTGTTATTCATGACCTACACGCAGGCCAATCATCTCTGATAGTACACCGGTCAGTACACGCACCTGTCACTGCTCCTTAACAAGGTCTGTTGACGCGAAAGCTGGGTTCGACTCCCAGTGAGAGAGTGAAACGAGGTGGTGTAACGAAATTTTTGGCCCAAACTAATTTTATTGCATTCCGTAACCTCACTTGGCAAGGATACTATCTAAATTAACACAACATCTATGGTTGTTGCCCTTCCAACTCCAAACCAAGAATTCAAATGTGTTACGCCACAGCAGACTACAACGTATCAGCGTGATGCACATACGCCCCGATCTACGCGTCGAACGGGGTCATTTTTTGAACAAGTAAAGGCTGTACAGTTATTCATACATAACATACAGCAAGAGCACTATTTTGATCTGTCCGTGATACACGAGCGATACCAGAAAAGCAGACGAACGAGGAGAGAGAAAAATAAAGGACCTTCAAGCAGGCCGAGGCCACTCCGAAATCCTCACCGCCTCACCAACCAACTCAAAACTCGCACCCAACCTCCCGGGAACATCAACCACAAAGTTATACCTCCCAGGATACACCCACATATCCCCCACCTCATCCGCGCGCGCAATAGACCCGAGCGTAACATCCAACCTTGCCGTCTTACTCCTCCCCACATCCACATCACGCAGCCTCGCATACGCCACAAGCCGCTTATTCGGATACGGCGCAGGTCCATGTGTGCCATTCACGAAGAGCAGCGCCGAATAATCCGACTTGACCCCACCGACATTCGTCACCTCCACTTCGAACGTCCCGAATGGCGCGAGGTCCGCGTGTCCCGTCATATTAGCGCCAGCGACGAGCTTCTCAATCCTGTACGTCTTCGCCGGCCCCTTCACCCACTTCAACTGGAACTCCGTGTAGTGCAACCCAAAGCCAAACTCGTAGACGGGTTCTCCGCTGTACCAGATGTACGTGCGACCGGGGTTGGACGCGCTAGGGCGGAGCGTCATATCCGTCATAGGGACCTCGTCAACGTACGAGGCCGGGTACTGCGTAGTAACCAGTCGACCAGCCGGAGCAGCCTTTCCCGCAATGATATCGAAGATCGCTGCTCCACCGCTCTGGCCGGGGTATCCAGCCCACAAAAGCGCGTTGACCTAAATAGACATTAGATTGTTATCCACCACCCAGGACAGTACATACCGCGTCGCTCTCCTTAAGCTCGCTCCCATCAACCTGCCCACCGCCCAATTGCACAACAACAAGCGGCTTGCCCACCGCTCCCAACTCCCTAATCAAATCGAGCTGATTCCCAGGCCATGAGATATTCACTCGATCTCCAATTTCAAACTCAATGGTATTGTCGATACCACCAGCGAAGACGATAGCATCGGCGCCCTCGGCAGCTTCTAGCGCAGCCGCAAATCCGCTCGTATCCTGCGAGTCCATACCGGTTCCATATACAAAGGTGACGTCGTATCCGGCCTGCTCTGCGCCTTGGATGGGCCCGACATAGGCTGCAGCGGGTCCCTGGTAGTTGCCCGTCATGGCGGTGGTTGCGTTTGCCCAGGGACCGATGAGCGCGATCTTCTTGATAGACGAGCCGAAAGGAAGAGTGCCGTCATTTTTGAGTAGAGTGACGCCCTTAGACGCCGCCTTATAAGCAAGCGCTTGCGCTTCCTCGGTATTGACATCAGCCCAGGTGAACTGGCGATACGGTTGTGACTCGGCCGGGTCGAAGTAGCCCAAGCTGTTGAAGAGGTATTAGAAGAATTCGAGAATAATAGATGCAGAACGTACCGAACCAGAGATATATACAGCCGAATCAATGAATTCCTCACCTTATCCTCAGTCGTCAAGCCCTGCTCCAAAGCCGCCCCAAGATATTCTTGGTAGGCGCCGCCTGTGTTTCTGCTGACGCAGTCAAGATCTGTGCCCGCATTCAGACCATAAGCAGCAGCCTGCGGCAAACTATCCGCATAGTGGCTTAGGGAAACCATAGTGGCAATAGCACCACAGTCGCCCACGATCCACTTATCCTCGCCCAGTCCAAGGTGATCCCTCAGCACGTCCTGTAGCAGGTACGAGTTCGCACACATCGGGACACCGTTGACGGCGTTGTAGCTGCATAACGCGGCAGCGGCCTTGGCATCGCGTACGCAGGTTTGGAACGAGGGCATGTAGAACTCGCTGAGGTCTTGTTGAGAAATGATGGCATCGAAATTGTAGCGCGAAACGCCTCCCCAATAGTCAAGATCGTAGCCAGCGTAATGCTTGCAGTTGATCGCGACGAGATACCTGGCTGGGTCGAGGCCGCCCTGGAAACCGAGAACGAGGCTGTAGACGTATTGGGATGTGTGATATGGATCCTCTCCGGGCGATTCCTGGCCACGACCCCACCGAGGATCTTTGAACGGATTGATATTTGGCCCAAAGTAGTCCAGACCGGCGCGACCAGCGTTGTTGAACGCTCGTCCCTCTTTGCCTATGATGGCGGCGATTTGATGGACGAGCTCATCGTCAAAGGCGGCTGCAGTAAGGATGGGTTCTGGGAAGGAGGTCGCAGAACTAAAGTCACCCGAAGCGCTGAAGTTCACGCCAGGGCTTAAAGCGACGCCATGCTGATATGAAGGTGAATTCAAAAAATGCTAGATAGTTAAATTAACTTACTAGATTCTCGCTCCACCATTGATACGGAGGAAGACCGAGGCGCTGTACACCGACGGCATTGGTGCCACTGTTCGCGATGAGTTCGTCGACGGTCATCACGTCGACCAAGGCCGTAGCTCTCGTTCTTGGATCCAAAGACGTGTCGCAAACACCATTTGTGGCTAGGGGACCATTAACGCAGTCCGGAAAGTCGGCCGCCGCCTGTGAAGCAGCGAGACGAAGAGACGCAAGGAATAGCAAGGCGTGCAGAAGTTTCAACATGGTGAGTCCTGCGATGTTGGGAGCTCTCGGTCTCGGAAAGCGAGCTTTTATGTGTCGAAAATGGTACTCGTGAACATCCAACAGAATCTCCGCCCCTTGTCAGCTGCACAAAGAAGCTAGCGTGGAACCACCATGTTCGTTAGATCTCTGCGGTTCCGCTATCGGTGCGACGACACCAGGCTTTACGTTTGGGGCGCGGAAAGTCTAAGAACCAACGTAGGCCGTGAAGTGAAGGGCGTGCACCACTTCGAATATCGTTGTCTGGAAATACGGTGGCATCCCAGTCTATTAGCCCGACAAGTATCGTACCAGATGTGTACTTGAGCATACGCCACGCCACATCCAGTGATCGGCCCGAACTGGCTCTCAGTCTACGGGAAAACACGTCAAAACTCGCGGTCTCGTGGAAGGAGTACGGAAATTGCTCACATGGACGCGGATTCGCATCAGATTGCTGTTCTTGAAAGACTCTAGTCAAGGAACGAGATTACGGACTGCTGACGGCTCTACACCCAGGATAACCGAATGGGATTGATCTTGGGGCCGACGTTCGCCAGACGACCGCGGATAAAGGCTACCACGGTCATTAGCGACAAAGTAAAGAAGTAATCCGACGTCGTACCAGGTCGACTAAAAGACTCTGGTCAAGGAACAGGATTACGGACCACTGACGGCTCTACACCCCTTCGGGGCGACGTTTTATCAAAGGTTACTGGAGTCGAGGTCATGAGCCCTTCACAGGCACGACTGGCTTGAACAGCAGTGCATTAAGGCAAGCAATCGCGTCGGTACATCCGGTCCCAATCACTGGATCCGTGCAACTCCAACTCCGCAGATCGAATATTGGGTCTTCGCTCGACTGCATACGTTGACCGCACCGGTAGTTGGGTACGTCGCGTGTAGTGGAGAAGGTGGTGGCTATGAAGTAAAGGACATTGGGCGTTGCAGCCTTAGTCGTCGATATCCATGCTGGCGCGATGTTAAAGCCGGCCAGTCGTGCATCTGAGAAAGCCTTCTGGGTATAGCGGCTCGGAAAAGACTTTGAAAACGTACCGGAAAAGTCGGATATACATCGAATCCCAGAAAGTATTTCCTTCCAGCACAAGTGATCAGCTGCCTCTCGGATATCACGTCTATAACGGATCCAGCCGTCGGTTGATGTTCTGCGCGGCGAGAAGAGCGGCGACGTGCAATGGGGTAATGGTGGTGGTCGTAAGGAAAGAAGGATCCGAGTAAATCCCGACCACCCGATTCGCTGCGTCCCATTTCGGCAATCACCTTCACTTCGTGGCGATGTCTCAACGGCAACGCGTCTGGGATCAAGAGACCCCATGAGGACAAAGGGATTGAATAAACGCTGAGCAAATTAGCAAGTGCTTACTCGGAATTGCTAACAGACCATAGAGTCTAGCAAGTTATCACTCAAATACGAGAGCGTCCGAATCAAACATCATTGCATAAATAGAAACGTTCTGATTGCTATACAGAAAAAGAATAGAGTAGCTAACCAGTCAAACGACCAATCCGGCTCAACACCAACCGACGTGTTTGCTTGAAGTTGTCCGCGCTCGGCTCCGTCCTTTCGCGCGCTCATCGTCACATCCAAAAGTTGAGAAAGAAGTAACAATACTGGATGCGAATCCACAGTACCGAAACCCTAGACCTAACGTTGCTCTAGGGTGGCGAAGTAAACCCTAGGTTTTGATACCGGTAGGGTTTACAGCGGTTAGTTACCGGTATCGATACCGGTAAGTTACCTCATGGTCCAGGAGGTAGGTAACTTACCGAACATGTGACAAATCACATGATTGGCAACACCTGGAGAAAGGATACAGGTGGGGATGTAAGGGTACTGGAGGTTAAAGATAGTAGATAAGGCATTGTACAGTAGATACAATTGAGATATGCACAGTTTGAAGCTAAAATTCACTCTAGGAATCAAAAAATTAAGTCCGAGAAGCCCCCGCGAGAAATTGCGCCACGCTTCTCACGTGAAGAGTCACGTGTTGGGTAAGTAACGGTAAGAAACGGTATTGAAACCTAGGCCCGCCAGAGGGCCGGGTAACTTACCGGTAAGTTACCAAGGGGAAGGTTTACTTCGCCACCCTACGTTGCTCGCTTTCAAGGAACGTTGGTGCAAAATTGGAGAAAAAAAGCCTGATAGTTACAAATTTATAGCCCACCGCGAGGGTCGAACTCGCAGCCTTCAGATCGTCCGCATAGGATAAAAGTCTGACGCTCTATCCGATTGAGCTAGGCGGGCGATATCCTTGTGTGGCGGCGAGAAATTCCGTTCGGCGCAGAAGAATAGAATGCGCAGTTCTCCCAAACGGAACATGTTGTCTCCTTCACGTCACGAAATCTAGAGGACTTTTAACATAAGGACGCTTGATAACGGCTACAACTTCGTCCACGCTGAGCACCTCTCGCCCGTTGGCGAAGCGAAGTCAAAAAGGAGGGACTGTGACTCGAGTTGCCCTTCGTTACGATCTATCCGGAGATGCCTAGTCGCTAAACCCCAACAAAGTCAGAAACAACTTTGCACCACGGACGAAAAAGACCTCATACCATCTGACACCCGCTTTATGGTAGACGACAAATCCATCACCCGCGTACGCGGACGTTGCTCCTCGTACCACATACAGCCATGCTGGCATTTAATCTATCGCCTGGATGGTCGGTTATGACAGTAAGACCGGCCATCTGTTCCTACATCCTCCATTCAATGGCCACGCTTGTAGCCATACTATGAGGACCGTGTTTAGCGTTGGCAGATCTAGAACCCATAGATTATGTCAAGCTGACGGCACCTATGGCGAGCCGGCTATGGATCTGGCCGCGCGATATCTGGCAGCTGTTGCGCAATACAGGCAAGCCTTGCATTCCCATCCTACGTGACAGCGCAAAAAAAAATCTGTGTGTGGAAACGAGTCATTAGGCGGAGTGATTGATAAAGTCGTACAGCTTTTGATTTCGTGGAATAGACGACAAAAAGCAAGCTGGAGGCCGGATGCGCGCCCCGTGTAAATGGAGAAACAGAAAACGATGCGTGCCGACGGTACTTTCGAAGCTACATTTTCATTGACGTCCTGCTTAGCACTGAGCATAGAGAGAGCCCATATGACACACCTTTTAAAGAGTCTCTCCAGTTCACGTTTCGAGTCCGAGTCGCCAGTGTCAGCGAATTCTAATGGAGTCCTGCGCGCAGCTCGTACGGGCACTTAGGAGGGCGTTCAGAGCACAACAGCGATAAGCGTACCGTCAACTATCCAATTGCGGATTTGATGAGAAAGAGTTGTGGACCGCTACAACGAAGAAAGCGGGGGTGGTGTTGAAATGGACACTGGTGGTGGTCGTAAAGAAAGAAAGCACAACCGAATCCGATTATATTTCGGCAATCAACCTCTCCAACGCGTCAAGACTGTCCAAAAGAAAAGCGTCAGATATCCATAACGCGGCATCGAACGATGTCGTGTGGATACCAGTAGCGGTCGTCCACATAATAGAATGAAGGCGTGTTCGTAGTAGCGAAGCCCTCTATAGAACAGTAATCCCAATCTACACAGAAACTGTGGCCTTCTCCGACTTCACCTCTTGCAGGAGGTTGTATGAACCATGCGCTGAATAATCCCAGGAACTCAGAGAGTCGGTACTCCGGAGAAAACTAGAAGAACGCGGCGAGTCACCGTGAAAGATCATCATCGAAGGAGCGCAGCTATTCAAGGGCGATGCGTGAATGGCGAGGAATCACGTTGATACAGAGCAAGACTTGGAGGTCGATTTTAGCTATCGAAAGGGAGCAATAGATGTTCGGAATGCGTTCTTTCAAGACCATCATCTTTGATGAAGGCTAGAAGTCAAGCTGGGCCGGAAGATCCCGAAGCAGAGCCGTTCATTACGTAACGCACCCCAAGTTGTCAACAGACCGCCACATAGTAATCTGGTTGTCGTCGAGCCCACTAAGTAGGCACTATTGAGTTCAGAAAAATGGTGAGTTCAGGACTGTACTCAGAGTGTGTCTTACTATCGTCATCAGGAACGGAAGCTACAAAGTGGACAAAGCGACGCCTTTGGCATCCTAGCTCCGAATGGAGAAGGAAATTTCTTCCGTGCGTCATTTTGTCCACAATGTCCAGTCGTTGTACCGCCATACTTTCTGAATACAAAGAAACTCCATTGTACAACCCTGGAGGTGCGAAACTTGAGCTGGCATATTCGTCAGGACGACGCGTTAGTTGTCTTCCCACTTCGGCACAGTCTTGAGCGCAGTCAACTAAGGCGCATTACTTGCTTCTTCAGCTGCAGAATCCGTCACACCGGCGCGTGCATTGTATTTCCAATATGCTCTGAAATCCCTCGTGAGTTAACGCGTCCACACTATCCACCCATTGTCCCATTGCTTACCGAATATATCCAGCTGGCCCTGAATCTACGCTAATGGCCATTGTTTGTTCGCTGGATTCGATTACACAATGCACTGGCCATCCGTGAGGTATATAATGCATGACTCTCGTGCGTCGTCGCCATCTCTCCAGCCCCCACAACATGAATAACTCGAACCAATTTTCCACGCCGTGGTACTACGCTATGATGCCCCCGTCACCCGATTCGAACTCCAGTCTGAGTTTCATAGCCAATTGGCTTTGTGCTCTCCTGTTTAGAATCGCCACCGGCGTTGAGGATGATGCAGCTCTCACGTTCGTCTCAATTTCCTCTTCTTCAATGTCGGTCCCTTATCCTTTATTGTTTAGCGACTTTGTTTCCTCGTCGCATCATGAAGCGGTGTTGGATTCTGTCTCCGAACTCGTTTTCTCTCCCTCCCAGACCCCGCTGGCCCTTTTTCGAATCATCGCCTTTTGTCTTCGCTTCTATTCCACCACTCAGTTTCTCGCCCCGGCCGATTTTGGCGTCACCCATGTTGTCGAGGATTTCATGATGATGCTGAAAATATTCCATCTCATGGCAATACTCTCTGATCTTGACGAGATCAAGCACAAAATTATGGAACGGTGAGTACCATACCTTTCCGCGTGAAGGTTTGTTGAAGACTAATCATTGTGTAGATCGTACTTATCCCGCTTCACCACTTCTCAGCTATCCAACTACAGGCTTATCAGGCAGAATCTCACGAACGCTATCGCCTCGCCACTCACGGGCAAGATTCATATTGGGCAGGGCGAATGGGCGCATTGCCTGGCGGAGATGTCTCGTCTGACGACGCTCATGCCCCCCAACGATGCGGACGTTGACGGCATGCGAGTCACTATCGCCTCTCTTCTTCGTTACATGGAGATCGCCGCGAGTCTGGGAAATGTGTCCTTGGGAAAACTCCCGTTTAGTCCCCCTCATGATCCCGACACGGTGCTTCCTCCACTTGTCATGGACTGGGCAGCGTATATCGGCCTTAACGTGTACCCTAATTGGCTTCCAAAGTCCATCATAAAGCCAGCGTCCTGTGGCCGCCCTGACGTCGAGTCGTCGTTGCAGTCCTTGTCTAGAGCACCACCTCCTTCACCGTACGAGGTGTGGAACCCCGCTGACGATCCAACTGTTGACACCGGTCGGTGCGGGACGAGGAACATTGCCCCCGGGTTGGATGCCAGTGTCACTTCCGGTTTGGCGTCCTTCTCTGACCACGACGCGCGTCTCCGACTTCAGGCAGTGCTAAGCAAGTGGGTGACGCACCCTGTCGTATCTGAGGGGAGTGAGTCGGATTATGTTGTTTTTTAAAGTCTCGCTAGTCGTAGACACATGCACGTTTTGGGATTTGACTTGTTGTACTATTATTGAATTGGATCGAATTGACTACGTCCAGTATTTTTTTGGTTAGGTATCTACCAGTACCTGACTTTAAGACATACATCAGTACGAAAGGAAGTCTGGGTGCATGTGCGCCGAGTTGTGAAGCAAAGCCTATGCGTCACTGAATACACCACACGGCATTCACTCTCAGAATTCGCAGAGTCCGTAGACAACGAGCCGAGTCGCCATGTCCTCAATGATTGCACCTTGCGAAGTCGTGGGTTTTGATATCCAAGGCTCGCCGGAAGATTCCGAAGCAGCGAATCCGGATCACGTAACGCGTCTCGAGTTGCCTTCCTTCCGCCACATAGCGAGATGGCCATCGTGGAAACAGGTAGGTGCTTGCTGTCGAGCACAATTGAAATGACCTGAAGATTTCGAATAGAGTCCGCTCTACTACCAGTCCTTATCCAGAACTGTGTCTAAGTACTACTAAAAAGCTCGTTCGACCTAGTTGTCCTCCACTTTCCACAGAACATTTTACAGCGGTAAGGACGGAAAAGTGTTTCATTGGAGATCTCCCAGGGTCTACGCCGAACTCTTCTGAGCAATGGACTCATTATATTCCGAATGGGGAGTGAAAATTTGTTGTAAGTCATCTTGTCCAGCCATTGTATCACCATACTTAACAAATACAGATAGATACCATTGTCTTCCGATAGAGGCGCGAGTCCTGAGGCATGAAGGTCATCAACGCGACGCAGTAGACCGCGTGCTCCTCCAACTGAACTGTAGTTTTGAATGAAGGCGCAGTATCTGCTTCTACGGCTCTGGAATTTCACGCCTAGATCCCTGAGTCGTTGCATTGCGATTCAAAGATGTTATTTGTCTTGTGAGTTGATCTGTCCACACTGTTTACGCATTGTAGCCTTGACACTTACCACATTCTCCAGCTACCCATTGACCGGTACTGGTCCAAGCCCTGAACCCCCGCCACTGACCATTGTCTGCTCGCTGGTTGTGATTACGCAAGACGTTATGCTCAACGAGCTATATAATCTATTAACTCGGTGGCGGGTCTCTCTTCATCCCCCACACTCTGACCGTTAGCGCCCTCTCCGCCTATAGTTCATCATGCCGTCGCCTTCGCGCTCTCTAGACTTGAACTCCCGCTATTACGCTTTTATAGCCGATTGGCTGTCCGCCCTTCTGTTCTCAATGGTCACAGGGATCGACGACGACGCCGAAGTAATGTTCGTGTTGATATGTTCTCTCATATATCAAGTTACTCATACATAATCTCTGTAGAGACTTCATGTTCTCCCCGGAGTATCATGCTGTCTACAGCGGTGTCTTCGAGCTAGTATGCTCGCCTTACCAGACTCCCTTCACTCTGTTTCAAATCATCGTCTTCTGCTCCCGGTTTTACTCTCGACTCGACGCATTACTTGCCCCCGCCGAATTTGGCTCCACCGACGTTGTTGAAGAGTTTCAGGCGATTCTGAGAATATTTTACCTCATGGCGTTACAAGCTATGGGCAACGCCACGCTGAGCGGTGAGGAACAGTGAGTCTCATATCTTGCTGTTTAACTGTTCGCTGAACATTAATTCTCGCATATGTAGATTATACATCTCCGGCCTCGCCACTCTCTCCGAATACAGGTCGGTCAAGCAGAAGTTGACAAGAGTCCTCACTTCGCGACGCACGGGAACAATCGAAATTGGACATGTCGAGTGGGAGACTTATCTGGTAGACATTTGCCGTGTGATGGTACCCTTGCCATATGGCGACATGGACCGGATCGACATGCAGGCTACTATCGACGCCCTTTTGGGTTCCATGCAATTCACCTCGAGCATGGGAAATGTACCGTTGAGCGAGCTTGTCTTCCAACCATTCCCTCGTTACTCCCACAGGGTGCCTCCGAGTCCGCCACTCTTCTCTGACGTGTCGCCTCTACTACTCGATTTCGACTTCGACCCGGACCGTGTTTCGCTTTCGACATCATCATTCGCAGAATCAGACTTCCTCTACCCAACGTCGCATTCCTCCTTCTCAGCGCCGTCTCTGGCTGCTTTTCCAGAGTGGAATCCTTCCGCTGATCCAATCGTCGAGTGCGGTCCACGGAGGGCAAAGAACATCGCACCCGGTTCTGATCAGGCCGTCTACGACCTAGATGGTATCGAGTCCGCCAACCCTATGAGCTTGTGCAACCTGGTTCACGGATATGGTCTCCTTAGGCTGCATCAGCCAAGGCCTAAACGCGTCATAAAGGTTGACCTCATCGAACTTGAGGCGTCGCTACAGGAAGACAGCTCCCTGCTGCTGACGACCGAGTTGCATATGACCAAAGTGCGAGATACTCTGACCGAACGGCGATGCATGCTCTAGTAGAAACATTCTCGTTGAGCGTAGCAGGCTCAGTTCGTGGCGATAACTCATTGTACTACTATTTTACTGCCTCAGTAATTTATTGTTCAGTTTTCGGACCTTGATGACTTGTCTATCGAATACGCGTATCTCAACTGAGAACTAGACGCAGCCATGATGCAGCGTTGACTCTGAGGATATGACCAACGCTTACCAAGGCAAAGCCTAAATCATCAAGCCAGACACTACTGATACAGTATAAGGCGATCCCCTCGGACTCTCCGCTTACTTGAACTGGGCCGCGCGCCAAACCCGCCTGCTGCAAAAGACCATCACACGAGTCCGACATGGGGAGGAGCAATGCGCCTCGGCCGGGGATATCGCGCTCTTTTTTCCTCTGACAAGGCCTGAAGCGGTTCAAGGGTAAGAAGATCTGCTTCAGTGGGAGGCAGTTTCATGGTGGGCGTCGATTCTCAGAGGAATTTGAAGACGACGCCACATAACTCGTAGTAGGCTGTGGGAAGAAGAAGCGTACCGTCAACTACAGTACCCAATTGCGGAGTTGATTGGAAAGAATGACGATACTGTTAAATACCACAAGGAACCTGGCAGTCAGGCGGGGGCGGCGTTGAGATGGACATTGGTGGTGGTCAGAAAGAAAGAAGACGCAACCGAATCCGATCCTATTTCGGCAACGCGTCAGATACGCGATCCCGAATGTATCTGAGAGGCACAACCACAAAGAAGACTTTGTATGATCCATGTCCACCAAAACTGCTGCACCAATTCGCGTTCCATTCACGAACTGTGAAGAATGGGTCTGCTCTAAGGTTCATAGCTGATAGCCACAATAGAGGTGAGAGGAATTGAAAGCAATGTCATTGAGGTATGTATGGGAATCAAGAACAGAATAAACGAACTGATCACATCCGAGTCCCCAGCACCTTGCGCAGAATCGCACCTTCGAAGACAATGCCCGCATCCGAATCATTCGCAACGCCAAACCCGCGTCCACCCAACAGATGAGTCACATTCCGTAAATACACTCTCTTCAACGACCACGACCTCGAACTCGGCAGCCTCCATCCATCCAACGCCAACAGTGGTGCGTGCATCCCACTCATAACCTCCAAATTTTCCAAATGGTGTAAGCCCGATAAATCGAAAGCCACTACAGTAGAAACACACGAGATGAGCACATTGCGAAGATAGAAAGAGAGAAGACACTAACCATTACGCTTCACAAAAGTCAGCCTGAGATCCCTCAACGTCTCCTTGTTTCCCTGGATTAGCGAAATCGCGTCTCCTAGATGACATGTCGATAGCATGCTGGTGCTCTCAAGATCCAAGCATTCCAGCGTCCCCACAACGTTATCCCCCAACCAGCGCACAAGATGGTTATTCCACCCAATCACGCGGAGGGTGCGTAAACACGGCATCTGCAGCCTCAGATCATCCAACCCATATAGAGATGCATCCGGTAAATCCAGTCCACCCAGTCCAAGCCTTGGTCCAAGCTCAATACCAAGCTAGGCGAGGTTGGGGAAAAAGCCAGCAAGTACGCGCATGAAGCTCGTGATGAACTGGTACGAAGGGCAGGTCACTTTGAGTTGGGCGACAGTAGGGAAATACCGGGCGAATATCCGGACCAGAGAGGGATCATTCTCGACCGCCCCCGAGCGAAGCATGATTCCCTTGGCTTTGAGGACATGCAACAATTTGCTGTAGGAACGCGCACGGGGTGACTTGCCATTCATGTCGATATCATCGAAGGGTACGTCGCCGACGAGAACTATGCCGGTGATACGCGAGGAAAGCGTCTGACGCGATGAGCGCACCAGCTTCCTGAGCTCCTTGGCACGAGAGGGAGAGTGAACGACAATTGTGAGAAGTGGGAGATGATAACGGCTGATGCTGGTCCAAGTGGGGTGGACGAGTGCGCAATATAAGAGGGTAATCTTGTCGTCGATGAGAGAAATAACGAGGTCCAAAAGCTCTTGCGGTACAAGCCCGAATGGGCCGGTACAAGCAGAGGAGCGACGAGAGTGAGAAAATTTGTTGATGAAGTTCTGGATGGTGCTCAAGGCCATGATGGATGTGTTGAAGGCAATCGAAGGCGTTCCTTATAAAACTTTTGTAAAGGAGCCACCGCGCACAGCCTCTATTGCGACATTGAGAGACATGGTCAAGTCTCAGTCGCCCGCCGAATCAACGATCAAGACGTTCGGCTTCTACAACCTCCACCTCCTCCAAAAGCTGCAACGGAGAAGTCATTAGAAACAAAGCACCACGGACGAAGAAGACGGCATACCTTCAGCGACACTGGATCCGAGACCTATGCGTAGCTCTGTCCCCTCCATCAGCAGCTTTGCATATTTGGCTCCGCGGACCTCGTCGTCCTTTGAACAAGGCTGGACGACGGACTTGTATAGAAAACTTACCATTCAGGCGTGCCAAGGACCTCGAATACCTGGGGGAGTTGGTCGCGTTGGAATGGGACGTTCTTCTTTGAATCCAGTTTCGCTCCTTCGCCTTTGAAGAGGCGTAGACTGGCCAACGCCTTGCTGCAATGTTTGTCGCCCATCAGAAGCTCCGTGATGCGGTACCAGAATGTAATGACGACTTCATCTCCAGCTGGAGGGGCTCGTACACGAGACACGCGAGACCTAGATCGCCAGTCGGCTTTATCCTCACATGAGCCTTGTATACGAGTTCGTAGGCGCCCGGGGAGATAAATCCAAACAGAACAGCAGTGAGCCGCGTCCCGCTTTGGGCGGTAGAGCCGCATTTAAGCACCGTTGACCATTCCTGTTGTATGATGAACCCATTAGAGACAAAATTTCGCGCTGAGAACCATGATATCCACAAGAACACAGAAGAGAGTCAACAGAGTCCAGGTGTAAGCCCAGTCGCAGTTGGGAAGATGAAGGCATTAACTGAACCTGGTAAAAGTCATGTGACACTCAGGCATGCATGGTTTCCTTCCTTCCCTCATCGCGGGTTCTGGTCCTGAATTCATGTCTTACAACATTTGCGTGACTCTACACTTGGTCCGTCTTTTGTGATCCTATCTAATTGTCGTAAGTCTTCAGGCTGAAAACTGCTCTGACAAAAATGGACCTTGTCTACAGGCTTCCTTCATCCCAGCAATCCATGAACTGTTCAGAGCCTGGGAAGTAACGGCGTAATCAACGCTCTTGCTGACATCATTAATTGTGCGAACGCGCGAGAAGTGCGTACCGTAGCGCGCGCTTTCGGGTTGTTTCTCGGTAAGAGATGTGTTGTCAATCGTCATCATTGTGTTCAAAGTCTTCTAGGCCACGTGGAAGCGAATGAGGCGACATGAACTGTGCATTATATTCTTCTGCGCCGACCGGAACTTCTTGCGCCACACATCGGTATCGCCCGCCTAGCTCAATCGGATAGAGCGTC
>QLPD01001553.1:0-18193 GCA_003314085.1 Hymenopellis raphanipes | reverse complement strand
CACTGTCAACTGAGTCACTCGGTTTCCTCAATATACCGCTTCCCGAGTCGTGGGGGGGTAGATATGATTAGAGATACTGCGAAGATCCTAAAGTTGCTGACGTGGGGGATTACTTGGCGAAACTCACCCTTCCTTCCGCCCAAGACATGTTTTCTTGCGTTACTACAGCAAGGAACAACGCATATTTACATTACTCGCATTTTATTTCACCTTGGACGAACGACTATAACCTCATTCAGACGGCCCTTGACGAGGTGTTCAACGTTTGGCAGCTTGACTCTGCGCACTGACTGGAAACTCACAAATGCTATCTCCCCGCTCGGTTTCTGCTTCTAAAACTGCTGCTTTGAAATGACCGGATCGATTCGGCCGAATATGTACAACGGAAAGAGGCGCCGCACTGACCCTCGATTTATTATTCGCCATTCGGCACACGTTTGAGTGCAATAGTACTCGTTAGCGCTGATGGGAGCCTCACTGAAATTTCGAGGCTGGGACGGGACAGGAGTGGCGGCCCCAGGACGACGAGCTCGCTATACAAATCGCGCTCTTCCTGTTTCTTATTCAAGAATCGACATGCCTTATTCTTCTGTGAAACCTCGTCGATTCCCCACCCGGATTACACGTCTTTCAATGGTATTTAGGCAACAATCAAAATATAATAAAATGTGCCGCACCTGTCCGAAGTCTCTATACCCTCAGCTTGCTACACGTCGCCCGTTCGAATAACATTCCTAGAATTGAAATGCCTGGAATTCCTCTACTTCTACCAGATGCCCTTATCTCAGTCACCGCAGCTCGGTGCTCTCCGGCACGAAGTAGATACTTACCAGATCTACAAAGGTATAGTCCAAACGAGTAACACACAGAATGCTATGGTGAAATTGGGAGTACATAAGATCAAACCACCATGGGCGGTTAGATCCACTTTCATCCCAAGCCGCAGTGGATTCCTTTGATTCCTAAACCGGAATACGGAAAGATGGCATGCTCGTCCAGGGTGTGGGGCAGGACAATTCCGGTTTCTCTAGAGCTTGGAGCATCTGGAATGCCGAAAACACAGCGTTTTTGACGTAGGCGGAGACTATGCCGTTCCCGGGGAAGTTAATGACCAGCGAAAGCCTCTCCTGAACGCTGGAGGGCTTCTTCCCTCACCTCAATACAAGGAGAACGACGCAGGCCTATTTCTACAGTACTTGTGACGATGTGGCAAAGAACTTTCAATCACAAGATTTGGAGACTGGAGCGCTTGCGCTTTCCTATGCATGGAAAAAACAAACTAAAGACATAATTTTAACGAATAGCGATACATAAATACAAGTACATGATCGTAACACATAGTGTACAACATGGTTTTAAACAGGAACATAACAGCAAAACAATACATAAACCGCCGACTTCAAAAGAAGACCGGTTCAAGTCCAATTCCCCCATGAGCCGCGCGCATGTGGTCATAAATACCCTCGCCGCGCGGAAACGTCGCAGAGCAGACCCAGCATATATGCGTCTGACATCGTGTACAGGTAACATGATTGCAACCTTCAGAACGCTCGATGTTGACCTTGCAGCCCGGACATGCCTTCACGTCGTGCTGACTCTTCCACTCCTGGAACGCCTGCTCCTGCCCATCACCATCAGGGCATTCAACGCCTTCGTGTTCCTCGCTATGGCAAGTCGAACAGATGCGCACCAAACACGCAGGGCACTGCAGGATATTTCCCGGCGGACCCGCACGGTACACTTGTGGACAATCGGGAGTCGGACATGGGTGGAATTCGTTCGGGCGCTTGGCAACGTATGCCGAATATGCTGCAGTCACCAACGCGTCGAATTCACGAGCTGTCAAGAACTCCTTGGCGGCAGCGAGGGGAATGAGCTCTGTGCAGTTCGCCTCGTTTCCGAGACACGTCAGGGGGAAGAAGCGGCTGTCCTGCGCCGCAAGCAGATATTCCTTCAAGCAGGAGCGGCAGTGCTTGTGGCCGCAACGAAATGTGCAAGGTGAAGTAACCTCGTCGAAACATATCGGGCACTCAACGGCGACCTTGCGACGATCAGGCTTCTGTACGTTCGCGGCACTCTGAACTGCGTGCTTCGCGGTCGCCCACTGGTTTGCCGTGCCTCGCACAATGAGGTTTCTATCCCACAAGTCGATTGATACGACCTCCTCTCCAAATTCGCACTTCAGCTTTGGGTAAACAGACGACACGATAAAACCGAGGACGGTACCAGGAATAAGTATGATGCGCGCCTGTCGTTGACGAAGGTCCTTTAGCTTGGCCACGATATCCTGCTGCGCACTTGCGCGGGTCGAAGCTGGACCATGCAGCACGAGACGCCGCGCAATCGAATCTCGATGGATGAGGAGGCCGGGATAGCGTCGCTGTAAACCATCCAAGAAGACAACACCAACTGGTAAGCCGAAGTACCTGTCCCAAGCAAACTTCCCCTCGAACATTGCAGTTTCTCCCCGACGAATCTTCTCAAACTGTGACTTCAAGCGACCCAGGTCTTTCAAATCATCTGAAAATAGCTTGACCACTACCTTGTCATTCTGACGATGAAGCACCGTGACCCCAGAGAAGTGTTCCGAACCAGTGCAACGACAGTCAACCGAGGCTCGGAATTCAGCGACATTCGACCTGATCCGCTCATACGAAGAGGCGGCAAGCTTGAAAGTCAGTTCCTTGAGATGGCGTGCAAAGATGCGCCTGCCGCCAATACACTGTGGTTTTCGTAAATGAAGAAGACCCGCAGCCTGCGCAGCCTCGGCAGGTGTAGCAAAGCGCGCGTAGACACGGACCAGTCCGTCGCGATACGGAGGCGATGCCATATCCCAGGCGAGAAGATCCAAATTCCGACTGATCATTCTGCGGATGCTGGAAGCTGCATCACTGACAGAGGTATAGGGAAGGGGCTCCCAGACTATGCCGGTAGGTTTTGCAAAGGTCTGCATGTCTTCCTTCTTTACGTCTACAGGCAAGTTCGAGAACTTGACGGTGTAAAGTCCGACCGCTGGGAGGCCTTCGTACAACTGAGCGCGCAATTGATGACCTCTGAAAGGCTTTCGAGCGATAGCCATCGCCTCCTCTGCCCGTTCAATGTTCGGATATCCACCGTAGCCGGTGATAGACGGAGCATCCCAATGAACGCGAACAGTGCAATCCTTCAACATGCCACCATCCGCCGTCGTGTTAACAGATAAGTGAGCTCGCATGATCGCACCAAAATGCTTGGTGTTGTCAAGGGCAGTACACGCGTTTCGGGCATCAACATGCTCGGCATACTTCGCCTTTACATTCAAGAAATGAGCATTTCGCGAGATGGCCTTGATCTCCACTTTTCCGAATGGAGAAAGCAGCTCCAAAATGCTGCTCTCTGTTACGGCGACTGGAAGTTGATCTACGAAGAGCCAAGGGGTTTCGAATCCCGTCGTGATTTCTAGGATGTCGAAACCAGATCCCAGCTTGACTCTGATGTGATCATGAACAACTTGAGTGCACTCGGAAAGTACCAAAGGTGTTCGGGCAGGTTGTGAATCCGGAGGAATAGGCTTTTCAAAAGGGATGTGAATCCCAGGTATCTGATAACACATGAGTCAAAACGCGTTGAAAATGGGGATTTCACATACCGGATCGTCATATACAAGATCCTCGTGTACGTATTTGCAGTCGTAACCTAGCTGACAATGTCCACGCCGCCATGCCCTACAAGCCTCGTTTCTGGGCGGCCGAGGATGAAGAAGCTGGTTAGCAGGTCCTTCGTCAGGCAGAGGCCAGTCCTTCGACCTGAATGAGCATAACTTCATAAAAAGAATATATATTCTTACTGGAGGATCTTCGTAGTTCACATCGCCATGGAACCAAGGACATGTAGGTCCACGATGACAGTAGCCACGTAACCAGTAAACACAAGTGGCGTTATTTCGGGGCCTCGGATATCGAATGCCCTCGTCTTCCGGCTCCTCGTCAGGAAGAGTAGTTATTTCTGGAACCTGTTCATGTATTACATCAGTTCGAACCCGAAGAAGGCCGGGAAAATCTTTACCGGACTGTCATACTGAAGGTCGCCATGTACGAAATCGCAGTCGAAACCGAGATGACACCAGTCATGTTCCCATGCCCAACATATTTCATTGGATTTGGGATGAGGATGCTTCTCAGGCGGCGGGGCGTCAATAGGGTCCTCCTAGATGACAGATTAGATGGTTTCATGTAAAAAAGAAAGAACGCACTTGTATTAGAGGATCGTGGGTGTGAGGGATATGAAGGAATTTACAGTTTGTACGCCAACAAAGTCGTCGACACCAATCCCGACATATGCCCGCGGGACAGAGGCCATCGCCGTCCGCTACGCCGATAGGACTGTCGTTTTTGCTGTCCTCTACACTGGACGATTCGGAGTCGGACCAATGTGGCGTGACCTTGAGTCGGAGGAATGTGAATGAAATTGCAATGGACATTAAAGAATGACTGACAATTAATGAGCGGGTTTGTTCTCCAAATTGAACAGGGATGCGGGAGTGATCAAAAGATTCGTCACTAGAAGTATCGTGATCATTGTACGGTGTTGAACATACGGTCAGACGATCTGTGTAGTTCGGAAAAGCTGATACTGGGGTCTATAGCACACTAGTCAAGCTACAGAAGGATGATGATAAATAGGGAACTAGCCTTCTGAATGTTAGAGAAGAGTTTTCCTGGGGGGAGATTCACCGACACAGTCTTAACATCATGGAACTATATGCGCTGTTAACTTGAGATGTTATAACGAAGCAGTAGGTTACTAACCTCTTCATCGGAAGGGTCGATGTGTATCCGGTGACACATGGGGCCGTAGGGGCATTCATTCTTGAGATACCTGAAGCATATTTCGCGCCGTTTATCATCCAAGGTCTTGCGAGGATAGTAATGCGGTCTGTAGTCATTTGGTTGCCTCCGGAAACGAGAAGGAGGGATGAAGCGAGGGTTGGTATCGCGGGGGAGCATGATTGACGAGTTTATCCCAGTTCAGAGCTTTTCATGTCCTTCCGGAGTCGGAGTAGATCTCGCGGAAGCGAAGCGGTTCGCGCTGTGGTAGTCAGGAGTCAAGACGCATCATGATTTCCTAATTTGGCCCACGATCACATTGCCCTTCCTCCCCAACGTGTTCGGGATGGCAAAAGAAACCGAGCCTGTCGCGTCGCCCAAGGACAATGTAAAACCGCTCAACTACCGTGAACAATTCGAGGTATGAATGAGCCGTCGTCGGTCGAGTTGGCGCTTAAGAGGACACCATAGGGACGACCTGTTGCCTCAAAATTTATCGAGTTCGTTGTCCAGCAGTTCCTCGAATGCTCCATTGATAGTCTCTAGTCCGTGCGAAGCCGCCTCGAAAGCGTCATTGACATGTCTTGCGCGCAACAATTACGACCGTGATGCGTGTCTCGACTACTTTCAGGCTTACCGTGACTGCAAATCAACATGGGTTGACCTCTGCCTTTCATCAAGTCCACTTGTCACTGATTCAGAGTGTAGATTAACCAGAGAAAAGATGACCGTCGTGCCGGGAAGACATGATTTCCAGAATGGTTCAATGTGTAGTAAACAGAGAATGAAACCTTTTAACTTTTGCTTCGATCGCGTCCTGACTTCGCTCACACAAACTTCCCATCAGCGCCCTAACTGATAGTAATCTCTTTCATCAACCGCACTTTTTTAAGTAGCCTAAGACGACATCGTCATTCAATTTGTCGAAGACGGGAGCTCGATGTGAGGAAGTCTAATTTCCTGCCACTCGTTTACCCACATATACCTAGAGAACAACACATACAACCAGCGGAACCATACCAGCTGGCTCCAGTGCTGACGCATCGCCTTGTGCGCCGTCAAAAATTCGTTTACCCCCGACACGAACACGGGCATCGCGTCTTGAGGCGGTAATGGATAGTCGGTCACGACTCCGAGCAAATACAACGCTCTTCGCCCAATAACATCTGCTTTGCGAAGGAGCCGCATCCGAAACAAGTCAAATTTCGCATGAGTGGGCGAGAGGATGCTGATATATTTTGAGAAGGTGGGGACGGAGACCAAGGAGTAGACTTTGAGAGACGGGTTGTGGACCTGGGCATAACGTCGTGTCGCCCAGAAGAGGGAAATGTGGTTAGGATGACCAGAGACACCCAAATGGTCGAACGTGAGGATCTATTTTTCGAATCAACCCAGGAATTAGGACGATTGCGGGGTAGGGTACCCACCGTCGTGATATCATGTGTATCTACGTAGGAGTGAAGCAAATTAGAGATTATTTCAGGATCCCAGATCTCTGTTATGTCATCCTGGAGGTCTCTAATATCATGTCAGGGAACGCAACGCGTTTGAAGATCGCGTACGGGTGATCGACGATGTGCCTGTGGGATGGAGGTATGCCCAGGACGTTCAAACTATGCAAGAACTCCAACTTTCGCGTCTCGCCGAGTCCTTCGGCGTTTCCAAAAGACAAGGCCAAGACGCGGATGTCTGGAGGTTGATTGATAGATTGGAGGCCCAGTATCGTTGGCGCAAAAAACATACATTCGTCGTCGGGATGCGCTGTGACTAGAAGAATATTGCTCTTCGCAGAGAAATCATTATTCAAGGAGCTTGGATTCGCTGTAGGAGAATAAAGAACTGCTGCAAGCAAAGGTAACAGAACAACCGCAATGGTGGAAAGCATAAAGCACCGGCCCGGAAAGCCGGATGTCAGGTTAGGGTTTCGAGGACTTATTTTTGAACTACCATGTCCGACGAAGAGGTCGTCGTAAACAAGAACAAGAGTCACCGCAAAGACAAGCGTGAGTTGCGTATGCTCTGCTATGAATACGGTCTGACTATGGCGCAGCTTGGGATACCGATGACATTGACCAGTAAGCTTCACCATTTATTCGATGTATGGATAGATCCCTGACTGTCATTATAGTGTAAGACCATTTCGGACGCGCTTCTATATTGTTTGACATTGTGATTAGTGGAAAATCGAACGATTCACGGCAGAAGACAACAAAGCTGGTGCATTCACTGAAGAGTCATCGTTTGCTACGCTCTTTCCCAAGTATCGAGAAAAGTACCTGCGTGAGGTATGGAGTGCTGTAACTCGTGCTTTGGATACCCACGTACGCCTCTAACAGGTTATTGTAACGTAGACTCACCATGGTTTCGTAGGGAATTGCATGCACTCTGGACTTGGTTCATGGTTCCATGGCCGTTCGGACAACACGAAAGACATACGATCCATACATCGTTCTGAAAGCTCGAGATATGATTAAGCTCTTAGCTCGAGGTGTTGCTGTCAATCAGGCGGTCAAGATACTTGAAGACAATGTTGCTTGCGATATTATAAAGATCGGGAATCTCGTACGGAACAAGGAAAGGTTTGTCAAGCGACGACAGAGAATCATCGGTCCAGATGGTAGTACATTGAAGGCACGCGTTCGTTCGTCCAAACCTTCGAGTACTAACACCAATGTCAGGCTATCGAGCTCTTAACGCAATGCTATGTATTGGTGCAAGGCAGCACCGTCAGTGTCATGGGCCCCTACAAATCTTTGAAGGAGGTTCGCCGAATAGTTTTGGATTGTATGAAGAACATCCACCCGATATACCGCATAAAGGTCTAACTGATTTCTCCCCTCCTGAATCACACTTATTCAAGATTAGGAACTCATGATTCAACGTGAGCTGGCCAAAGACCCGAAACTGGCCACAGAGTCCTGGGATCGGTTCTTACCACAGTTCAAGAAGCGCCATTTGAAGACTTCGGAGAAGACTGCTAAGAAGAACGAGAAACTGGAAGCCAAGAAGGAAGCGCGCGCCGCCGCCGGATTATCGGAGCCGTCGTCGTCGTCCAAACCGGCAAAGAAGGTTTACACCCCATTCCCTCCTGCTCAGCTGCCGAGAAAGGTACGTTGTTATGATACATTACTGAACAAAGTCTAATGAAAAATACTTTAGGTCGATTTACAACTCGAATCTGGAGAGTACTTCCTCAAAAGTCACGAGAAAGAAGCGCGCGAGACGGAGAGAAGGAAAAAGAAGGTTGGATATGAATTCGATGAATGGATCGTTGTTATTGACAGTCCTTTTCAAACAGCAAGCAGAGACCACCGAACAGCGACGGGCGGAGCGCGCAGAGGTGTTCGTTGCCCCATCCGAGACGGCCGCACCAACCATACAGGAGAAGCGCAAACGCAAAGCCGCGTCGACAGAGGAGACTGGGGAGAATGTTACGAAAAAGAAAAAGAAACACAAATCAGAGTAGAGTACAGTTGTATCGCATTTCTATATTCGTTATCTTCACACCTTATTCTGCGGTGAAATCGACTTCCTTGGGGACAGCTCGCAACAACTAGGTCTTTGTTTCGTCGACTTTCGACATGATACTTGTACTTGTTCACTCTCAGTACGTTCATTGTTGATATTTCCAGTCGCAGCCAAATAACACGTTCACGACTTTTTCCCCTTCGCTTTGTTTTACTTACTCATGTCGTCCACCATCATTCAAGCAACTATATTCGCTGCCGGCGCCGCCGTTGGTGGTGGAATAGCCACCGCGTTTGTGAAACGGGCGTCATCGTCTGTGCCAGCGCAGCCTCCGACCCAACCCGCCGTATCCCCACTCCCGCCTCCCGTTGTTGACTTAACCAATGGACGCACATCCATCTCTGCTGTTGCTATGACGGTACCCACCTTGCCCCCCGTCTTGAAATATGGAAATCCTGGTGCGTGGCGGCGTAACAAACACTACATCTGAGTTGAAGTCTGGGGAAGGTCCCATCGCCGACCCAATTATCCGGCAAGCGTACGTTGCGGCGTATGACCGACGACTGCGTCATCCAGCTTGGGTGCGCTGATTGTTAAATACACGGTTCTCTACTGACGAGACATGACAGACCGCTGAACACTTGACGTTGGCCTCGCTAGGCCGATCCAGGATAGAGACTCCAGAAACCACAGAGTCGGGCGATAGATCAAAGTCTACTTTCATGGAAGATCCCAGCATACCTGCTCCCTTCCGCGCGCGCCTGCAAGACTACTTCAGGAGTGGATATGACCGGGGACACATGTAAATAGTTCCTACTGTTCTCAGCAGATGTACTGAACGATATTTGAAGGGTTCCGGCTGCAGACGCCAAGTTCTCTCAAGAAGCTATGAACGAGACATTCTACTTATCCAACATGGCACCTCAAGTAGGAGACGGATTCAATCGTCACTGTACGAGTTTATCTGAATAAAGTGTCCCTTTCTCATCGCTTGTCAGACTGGGCATACCTCGAGGACTGGTGCAGACGCTTGACCGGCAACTTCTCCGATGTCTATGTCTTCACAGTCCCTCTCTACCTCCCACGGAAGGAAGCTGACGGAAAATGGCGCGTGGTACGCGTGCTTTCTTTTTTAACTTTCAAATTCACCGATCAAAACTTTTTGAAAGACACACGAAGTCATTGGATCGCCTCCAAACGTTTCAGTGCCTACCCATTTCGCCAAAGTAGTCTTGACCTCCAAGCCATCTTCACCGGCAACGCCGGATATTTTGGACCTATCAATGGGCGCGTTCGTCCTTCCAAATGCCATCATTCCCGATGAAGCTCCTTTAGAGAGCTTCGTCGTACCTGGTAGGTGGACTGATCTCATCGTCTAGCAGTGGTTACTGACTTGCTCTATAGTGGATGCCGTTGAACGCGCCGCAGGTTTGACGTTATTCTCTGACGCCGTCAAATCGTCTTCAAAACACATTTGCCAGTCTACAAAATGTGAAGTCATTGTCAAACGCTTCGACGACGCACGCAAGAAGCCTGATATGCGTAGAGCTATTTCTGCGCCACCTAAGTAGACGTCTGTACCCAAGGCAATCAAGAACATGAATATACTAAGTACAACATATTAAGATGAACTAATGAGTAGAGATGTAAAGTTCGATGATGATCGGCATAGCAGTGTTCAAAGCAGAGTCCAAGTAAGTCCGATCCATGTTCTATAAGTCCGTTTCAAGTCATAATTGTCCATCGTTCACCTTCCAGGAATATTACCACTGAGCTTTCTCATCCTGGAGCCCGATCCTTCCACCTCCAGCTGCCGGCCAGGGCCCCTTCCAGATCCAGATCCCCCATTCAAGCGCATCTGCCCAAACTCGTCCATCATCTGAGGGTCCAAAGGTGGCATAGAATGGCGACCCATTGATCCCTGCATCATCATATCCATGCCCATTGGCATGCTCATTGGCATAGTCATCGCGGACATCATGTTCATTTGCGACTTTGCAGAGTTCTTCAGGTCGGGTATCTGCACCGTCTCGGGCTCGATGAGCATCTGCAGCGTGAGCAAGCCGAGGAAGGCTTCGTTGCCAGAGTTATGCGGCGTGACCATGCCGCCGCCGATGGGGATAGGGCCTCCGATGCCTCCGACGACGCCCAGGAGGGAGCGAATGATGTTGTCCATAGTCATGGATGATCCGGGCTGACGGCTGGGCATAACGCCACGACGGCCGGCGGTGAAGAGTTGGCGCTCATACGCTGTGGCGTCTAGTATTAGCAAGTTCGGAGGCATTCTTACGCCCATTTCTTCAAGCCGCGTGAGAAGATTAGTCGTTCCACCATACGTGACAAGCACCAGCGTGTTTGCAGACGTTTCTGATTCGGGGGAAGCCAGACTCCTGTGAAATACGTGAACGGGTGTCTGTGCGGATGGAGTACCAACCTACCCAATGACAGCTTCCACGACCTGGCTGATCTTGGACTTGCCAATGATTTGTGTGTCACCAAATGCATACGCCCATGGATAGGTGGGGTTTACGCGGTTTACAGTTTTAGAGGAGTACTCCGAGGTAACATAATGGCCAACACTATTATTAATTATTAGTTAGTGCCTCGGAATCGGAACGAAGAGACAAACCGGTAGTTTATGTCGGGAACTGGAGGCCATTGTCCTTGTCTGATAGTTCGATGAGAAGACGAACGGATGTAAATGGAGAGAACGTACGCATCCAAGACTCCGCAACGTACGGCGGCATATCCCCACTCGAGACAGCTCTTTTCATTGCGCTCACTCCAAGCGAAGGACAAGGCCAAGAAGGTCTTTGAGCGCTCTCGCCATAGTGGGAGGATAGCAGTGGGGTCTCCAGCACGTATACGAGTCTGACGAAGAGCATAAGTCTTACCAAAGAAACATATTTCCTGTCCTGACCTTGACAGCTGAAAGCTCCGCTGCTGGCAGGGTTGCATGAAGCTTTTTGTACGTGCTCCAGTCCGAGATGTGTCGCATATGCCTCTGAGCATTTGAGAAAGGCGTTACAGAAAGAATATTTGGCGGCGTAGGTAACGTCTCCCCGAATCTGTCGCACATCGACATCCTCAGTATCCGGTCCTGCAGGGGCCCCAGTCGTCGTACCTCGTCTTGACCATCTTTACAAAGGCATTCAGACTGCCTGGCCTTGTTACTATGTGCGCCTTGCCCGTTTCCGCATCAGTGAGGGTTATTACTGGCCACGAGAAGGAGAGAAAGGACGGGAAGGAGGCAAAAAGGTGACCCCAGGAGCGGTCGTACCAGGGGATGTTGTGCACCTGGAAGTAACCGATGTAGGCTGAGTATATTGAGTGTAGCGACAGTGTCCAGCCTGTAGGTTCGACCAGCGTAAAATCCGCCATGATGGTCGGAGGAGGAAGGATAACGTTGCCGATGGCAACTTGAGCTGATTCATTTCCTTCAACCTCCGTATAGGTGCCAAGACATGATCAACTACGAGACTACTGTAGCCTGAGTTTCAACCAGGTTTCAAGTTGAAGACTGTTGAAGAGCATTTTGGAGACGCGACTTGAGGACAACACAGGTGACGACCAAGCATTAAAACACATAACTCAAGGACAATCAAGTGTAGCGCAGAAACAGTAGTGGACAGAAGAAGACAAGTCAAGCATTGCACAGCTGATGACGCGCCTGAGAGTGTCTATACTCTCGGTCCCGCGCAGTATATATAGGTGCTAAATTATCATTATACGCCTCTCTCTCAATAGTCGGATAGAATGTCTTTAACACCGTCCCAGTAGTGCTTGTCGACATGATTTTCAATCTCCTGCTTTGTTAACCATGCAAAGCCACTGATTCCTTCTGTAGGTCGGACCTGGCCCGCCATAATGTGGGCTTTGTAGAAGAACGTTACTTGCTAGAAGAAGAGTGAGAAAGCTGCATCAGAAACAGAACAGAATGCTTACAGATCGAGGCTCATTTTCCGGTATTGGAGGGTGGTAGACGCCAATGGGATTCCGACTGACAATCCAGCTGTCCATGTATTGATCACATTCATCTGCTAGACTTCTCTGCGCGGTCTATAAAACAAACAGAGTCAGAGAGAGGTGACTTGAAGAGTTAAAATGTGTACCTGGTGCAAAAGTTCGCCCTTTTGTATTCTCCCTTGGGGGAACCGCCACACTTGCCGATCCTTGTCTGTCGTCTTGAGCAAAAGATATAGGTTTCGCATTCCCTTGCGGTCCAGACTCTCGACGTTATTAGAAGTATCTGCAGGATGGCTACGGGGCATCATAGCTTCGTGCTCTCCTTCCTGCTCGGCGAGCTGAGCAGCGGCAGCTCGTGCAGCTGCGGCCTTTGCTTTGTCGAGATCATCGTCAAGACCGAAAGTGGGACCAAAGGCTTCGCGTTCCCTTTTACGCTCTTCCACCACAAAGCGCGTCTCAATGATGGATCCTTCCTTGAAGTAAAACTCGTAGGGAAACGGATTATGAAGTGCGCGTCGTAGTCGAGCCTGGTAGGCGTGGTACGCGGTTTCAAAGTCTCCGAGACTGCGCGTGAGGAAGGGAGAGCGATTGAGTATAATGGCCGTGCTTATGAGTGGTTTTGGGCCCTTTTTCAGAGGCGATTCCATAGGCGGCGAGGTTGTAGTGTCGCCAACTACCGTTGCCAGTGACCGGGAATCTAGTAGATACTGATAAGTAAAGTAATAAAGGCAGAATAAATGGGTATACACAATGAGCGACGACTACATGTCGACAGCACGCCCCGGGGCAACATCGCGGTTGGTGTAGAAATAAATCATGAAATTGGGCATAATTCGAATATTTTACCACGTGGAGCGTGGGAGAGCGTGTCTATTGGTGCCATGGCTGGATGCCGTTTCATCATACTTCAATGTCAGTATCGCTGCTATCCAACGACTATCTTAGGTCGGCGTCGGCCAATGTACGCTCGAAATCGGTGCCCTGGGAGGTAAGCTTTGTCGCCGCTACTAACGACGACGAGCACTCAAACGATCACACAGGGTTACCAGCGAGCAGGTCTCGTCACTTTGGACGAATTGGCGCTCATCAAGAAGGTCGACCGACAGCCCAAGGTCAAGATAGACTCTGTGTTGCTATCCGATGGTCCAGCCTATGTGTTATTATATCTGCGTCTCCTCAAGAAGCTTACCCGCGTCGACACAATACAAATCATACTCGTTCTCATAGCCGACTCTCTCGCAGGTATGCCTCTACTTGACTTGCCAGTCGGATGCCTTAAATGTTATCTACAGATCATGAGGAGAGGGTTGCACTGTACACTCGCACCGCGGAAAGTGAACCAGACCTTCCCCATGGACCACTCCTCAAGTGCGTCTACCGACTGTGTAGCATCATCAGCCGTACTCAACCGTTTCTAGGGCGCTATCGGAGAGTGATGACGAGTTTACTCAACTCAAGGCAGCTCAGATTTTGGCTGTCTTGCTATGGTACTGACCTTTCATTGAATCTGCGTCACGTCTCTAACTCTTTGCACAGCGGGGACACGGCCTCTTCAATCCCCAGTCACATTCTGCACACTTATCTCACCTCCTTGGCTATCTTTGTTCAAGACCCGTCTGCCAACAAGCGCGATCTTGCCGTTCAATATCTTGAGGCTCTCCTAACCAGACAGGACTGTCGTCAAGCCGTCTGGGCTATACAGGGCATCACTAACGGGTACATACGCATCTGTTCATCATTCTTGATATGCATTTACCTGTTATTATAGATTCATGGAAATCCTACGACACAACCCGTCCTCCCAAATGAGCTACCAAGTCGCATTCTCATTGTGGTTGCTCTCATTTGAGCAAAACATCGCAGAGCAAATAGACAAGTGAGTTGGCTGCTTCTCTACGGGTCTAATGCTAAATGATTCATAGGAAGTGCAATATCATACCCCTCTTAATCGATGTTGCTAAAGGCGCAATAAAAGAAAAGGTCATCCGTGTCATTGTCGCGACTTTCAAGGTATATTACCTTCTTATATTCTCGGATGATGCTCACTGCGCCTCAGAATCTCGTCGTCAAGGCGCCTGAAGCCAATCTTCCTGCCATGCTCGTTTCTCAGCTGCTTCCCTTCGTCAAGAATCTGGCTGGGCGAAAATGGTCAGACGAAGATATTATGGAAGACATCCTGTTCCTCAAAGATGAGCTAACTGTCAACTTCCAGAGCCTAACGTGTGTTCAATATGTTCATGTTCCTCTAACGGCGTCACTAACGTTGTTTCTCAGGACTTATGACGAATATGCGTCCGAGCTATCATCTGGCCATTTGTCTTGGTCTCCTGTGCACGAGTCGGATGATTTCTGGAAGGAGAACGCGACTAAGCTCAACGAGCATGATGCCGCGCAGTTGAAGTATGTTACCCACCTCTTCACACTGCGCTTGGCTAACAGACTGTCGCAGGACGCTTCTGAAACTGCTCAATGAATCCAAAGATCCCATCGTACTCGCTGTCGCTGCACATGACGTAGGCCAGTATGTGAAGCATTGCGAACGTGGAAAGAAGTGAGACTCCATCCCAGTCCCCTCCAGAGTTAGTGCTGACTTCAACGCAGGCTGGTGACCGACCTTGGCGGCAAGACGCGGGTCATGGAGCTCATGACACACACAGACTCGGACGTGCGGTACCGTGCGCTGATGTCTGTACAGCAGCTTGTTAGCCAGCCGTGGGTAACGGTTTGAAGTTGAAGTACTTAGTATACCACATTAATAGCATTGATATCAGGACAATGGTAACTTAATCTGACATCTGGAGGAAAGAGCAAGCATAATGCCACAACTTTCAGTTACTCTCGAAGCAGCGATCTGAAGAACGGCTACGCCCTATAAAATTTAAGCTTGTCGCATCCTTATCAGCTTGCCGTATTCGACGTTGACCGAGCACTCCGAACAGTGGATCTTCGAGTTATCCAAGTGAACAGTGGAAGCGTTATCATCGAAACAACCACCCAAGCGATTAGAATCCCAAAATGCAATCCGACTGGGATGGGTCGGTCAGCAGGCTGTCAGAGTCGTAGGAAGAGATACTTGACCTTGGTTCTTGGTGCCGAAGAGGATGGTCCGCACGACGCAAGACACGTTATAAAAAGGCATGGCGTACCCATATCGAAAGATACGTGGCAGGACATCGATAGGCATGAAGCATACAGAGACATTTGCTGCGATGGTTGTTAGCGAGAGAAAGCCACAGAAGTTCTCCACTGCTTACCAACTACGAAGACTATCATGAAGAACGGTACAAATCGCTGTGTCATCAACGAGAGCATGGCCTCAAGGGCAAGACCAACGGCAAGCATCCCTACGTAGTTGACCATCCAGAACACCAAGAAGCCCGAATGACCGAACCTTGCAAAGGTCAGTATGAATTCGAGAAACACAGCTCAGAAATATTTACTTTCTAGTGAAATCAACCTGGAACGCCACGCTCAACAGAGAGTAGAACAATGACAAGAAGAAGTAGGCGATGAAAGTACAGGCCATGCGCAGACGTATCAGAGAGGCCGTGCTGATCAGAGACTCGAGACCAGACATCAGGCGTGCATTCACGCCAATCATAATGATGAAGAACGACAATATGAGCAGGTATATGAGCCCAACAAACGTCATTGCTGAAGCACTGGAGTATAGATTCAGAAAGAGCTAGAACGTCAATGAACGGGCAGAGCGTACACTGGAATATCGTATGGGGCAAGATTGACTAGGGTATATGAAAGCGGCTGCGTTATGGCTTGAGGCGCGATAGACACCAGCTCGCTGAAAGCGTCTGCGGAGATGTTCTGGACGCGCGCCTTGGCGAATGATTGGAAAACGCTCGACAGAGTGGTTTCGGTGATTGGTCTTATCAAGGCCCGACTGAGCAGAACAGGTCAAAGGTTCATTGGTGTCCAAAATCAGTATATTAGCAATGCTTACAACGCGTTTTCATTCCGAGCTTCGGTAGCATATACTGTCACCGCCAGAGTTGGATCGTACCCCAGTGTGGGGTTGGCGAGATTTCTTGTCGCATTGACGTTGACTTTAGCGCCACACAATCAACGATATCGGATATGCCAACAATGAAAATTTAAATGGCTCACCAACAACAGCAACCCACGCGTTCTCTTCCCTCACAAGCGTCGCAACCTCGTTCGTGTCTGCGTTCCTTGACCGTGTCTCCCAAGCAATCTTTGACCCCGCTTGAGAGCTCGCCACGAGTGCTGTCGACACAGCGTGTCCGACCGCTCCGCCATCCAAGTCCACTACCCACCCACGTAGCGGATGCGCCGGGAGCTTCCAAAGCGCACCCCAGTATATGCTGAAGACCGCGAACATGACAACGATCATGGCAAAGCATGCCGAGACGAATATCTGCAAAAACTGCTTGCGTTCTGGGAGCTCGTGAAAGTCGGAGGAGTAGAGAGGGCGATCTTCGGGCTTGTGGGATCGCTTTTCTTCAAGTAGAGACGGAAGCCGACTCATGGCAGACTTGCGCAGCGATAAGGAGATGGAATTGTGTGCTTGCTTCCAACTTCGCGCCCATCTTAAAAGCGAGAACCTATCCAGTAATGCAAATGACGATATTAACCGAATTCCTAGTCCGAGCCGAGTCTTTGGGACAGAATTGTCAAAAGTACAGTGATAGAAGAGGTCAAGAGCAGCACTAGATCCTAGGTTGGATCACCAGATCATCTCTGGACCTTTGCTTTCCCGTAAGAGTTTATTTCACGATTTAAAGCCGACTACGGCCCACGGGGGCGCAATGGCTCCAAATTTGAGGACAAACACCTCGTTAGGGAACATAAGCTATCCCCCAGGCCCCGTACCTCCCGCCCGCCCGGGCAAGCCAACGTACGGAAAAACCAAAATATCTAAAGATCCTATGATCTATTAGTCGACGTCCAGGATGCGGTTTGTACAGTGTATGTAACGCTCTGTACTTCGCGCATTGGCGGTTGCCGTTCAAACGACATCAGTATTTGGATCAATATCAGTCTCCGAATCTCAGTCGATGAGAGGGCTCATTACTCTAGGCCGCCCAATGTTATCGGACCACCAGAAACACGTACGCTTTGTACAGTGATGTTCCAGAGCAAAAGTCGAAGCCCCAATTCAGATTATATCGGAGGTGTCGTCGCCTCACACCGTCATTCCAGTATAACTAGAGCATAACGAACATTCTTCCGGAGCATCCTCTTTGTTGACTATTCCAAGGATATCGTGATTTTTGTGTCATTCACCTGTACTTCCTGAGGGCAGACGAACTTGGATTCTCGACCACCAAGTTAAAGCGTTTTGAGACCATCAGAGGGTACCAATTGTTGTACTACAATCATGGGTCGGACCAGCCTGTTCCGCGTATTAGGCCACCCGGGCATTTCTGTTGCTGGCGTCATACCGCCGTACCCTTGCTTGAATAAGCCCAAACCAACTGCCCACACCTCATATCGTAGGCGCGTTCATCGCCCGCACGCGAAGTTCAGTGATCAGCCTCGTCGCACGGTTTGCTTCCTCGGGAGGGACATTAGTACATGTTGCAATCTTGTCCAAATACTCCCGGGCACGTTTCAAGTCCCCATCAGCCCCCTTCATATGGAGTTCCGCCGCCTCTATGAGCGAGTTGATATGTGGTTCGCTCCAGACCGTCGTATCCTTCTCACTGAGACTGCAAATTTCAATGACGCGTTCAAAATGAGCGAGGGATTGTAGGAGTTTGGCCATTCGGTGATGAACGGTCGGAAGAGAGTGATGTGGGGAATTATCGAGAGCCCTTTGGTAGGCATGCAGCGCATCCTGTGTGCGATTAAGATCCTCGTAGGAGCTGCCCAAGCCTTCCCAAATAGCGATGTCATGCGGACGAATTGCACGGCCGCGTTGATAATAATACAACGCGTAAGAATGCATCGCAAGGGCACGATAGCATTGTCCAAGC
>QLPD01001552.1:0-29992 GCA_003314085.1 Hymenopellis raphanipes | reverse complement strand
GGTATTTTTACTGAAGACATGTGTGGCGTAGTGCATGCATCGACGGTTCAACCTTGGTTGACTCTCGGACCGCAATTTACCGGAACCGGCATTCACCGAAGAGGCCTCACAGGTAAAGTCAGTCTACAGTGTTATCTCTCTCCACATCAGACATCTCTCTCATATCATCTTTCTCATCTGTCTTCGCATGAGACATGTCATCTCTCTCTGCATGACATGACATGTCTCTCTCCGCGCAACTCGTGTCATCTCTCTCTCCGACCACTCATGTCATCTCTCTCCGACCACTCATGTCATCTCTCTCCGACCACTCATGTCATCTCTCTTCGACCACTCATGTCATCTCTCTCCGCGCGCCATGTCATGTCTCTCTCCGCGCGCCATCTCTCTGCGCGACTCATGTCATCTCTCTCCGCGCGACTCATGTCATCTCTCTCCGCGCGACTCATGTCATCTCTCTCTCCTCGGAAAATATCGTGGCTCATGTCATCGCCAGACTTGGTTTTCATGTCTCAACTACCGACCTAATTTTTTGCCATTTTGAACAACATACCCTAGACAGAAATGTCAACATTTTGAAGGATTCAGAGATATCGGTGTGCTCACCATTGAATAGAAATGCGAGCAAGGACGACACCAGCACTGAAAGAGCAGCTTTGGACATTTGAAAGTCTTGCAAGAGTTGTTGAGAAAAACAACAGCGGGCCGCCGTTTCGTCTCGCCGCACCATCCTCAGTCTCGACGACTTCATAGTCCTGGAAAGGAAGCCTCGCGACGACGGGATTCAGAGTGTTAGTAGGCACTCCTTGTCACTTGAAGGTCATCGTCGGCGAGCTTGACATCGTCGACGAGGTTGACTCTAATAAGGACATGATTGGTCAATTGAAAAGAGATCAATAGTCAAAACATTCACCATTTCTCAACGGGGCACTCAAGTAACCCCATACTTCGTAGGGTATACGCCTGCGATGTAAACCTCCGAGTCATCGAGTGGTGACGGCCAGTGACTGTCGTTTTCCTGGCCCGCCGCCGCTGATCCCGCCGCCGCTCGATAACGGCCGGGTGGGCCTACTACTGGCGAATAGACCGAAAGGTCAACGGATCCTCTCCCCTAGGCGTCGTATTTGAAAGGTTAGGCCTCATATTTGAGGCTGCAGTCTTCCTGGAGGAGTAGTTAGTTTACAACCAAGTACTTACCCATGGTTAACCAGCCGCGTTAGTCCTGGAAAGCAAGCTGTGCGAAGACGGGATTCAGAGTGTTAGGAGACTCTCTCAGTCACTTGAAGGCCGTCGTCGGCGAGCTTGACATCGTCGACGAGGCCGGGTCTAGTATTGACATGATCAGTCTAGTGAAAGGAGGACAATAGTTGAAAGACCACCATTTATCAACGGGGCACTCCAACAACCCCATACTTCGTAGGGTACTCGCATGAATTTTAAACCTTTGAATCATCAGGCAGTTATGGCTAGTGCGTGTCGTTTTCCCGCCGCGCCGCCGCTCATCCCACCCGAATTCGATAACGGGTGGGTCGGCTAGTACTGGCGAATAGACCGCGAGATCAACGGATACTCCTCTCTACGCGTCGACTGCGAACATTGATGCTTCATTCTCGGCGCCGAAGTCGTCCTGAAGTAGTGGTCAGCTATCAGACAAACTCGACCAAAAGAAGTGCTTGCCGAATGTTGATACGAGGACCGGGACACCCTACAAATTTGCAAGCGCAATCCCACTCAGGTCGAGCCACAAGTAGTCGCACCAAAGTGCAGACAGACGTTTAACATCCCGATGTCCGAATCACACCCCGCCACCGAAGAGATCGCGTGTAGCAAGCCCGTAAGCCTCAAGATCCCGTTATCGGCGCTGTTGGCATCGAGCGCAGTCGTGCGACTCGACACATAGGGTATTTGGTCGAGAAAGAACCGCTGAAAGGAAAATGTCAATGTTGAAAGATTCTGTTTGAAAATGGCAAGACTTACCATTATTCAACGAGTCGTTCCCCAAATCGCAAGCCGGTAGCAAGAACTCCCACGACGTTGTAGTCGTTGACTGCCAGTGGCCGATTCAGTGACGACGGTATGGTGTCAAAGGTGTGCGTACCGTACCGTGCACGCCACAGCAATCGTGCTTGACGTCGGACGAATCGACGAGAAAGCGGAGGGAGTAACCAGCAGACGAACATGAAGATAAGTGCAGGATAGAGTGATGTGGTCCTGGGAGAGCCAGCATGAATTCTGACACATATCCAGGTCTGTCCATTGTAACGGCTACGGCGGCGGCGGCGTGGAGAAAGAGAAGACGAAAGAGAAGGGCGAGAAGTTGGAGGAGAACGTTGCAAAGCAGAGCCTGGGTATCGGTGCGAAGTGGTTCGGGTGTTGGCGAAACTGGATGGTGGTGGTAAGGAAGAGAGTACGAAAGGCAGTGACGCGATCACATACCTTAATGCCCGAATCGAAACGAAGACTAAAAGAAGGTAAGGTTGGAAAATGTAGGCAAAATGCGAATTACTTGCCTAGGGTATTGAGAAGAGAGAATCTGGTAAAATACAAGTCAGTATCAAGTAACGAAAACAAGCGCGTGAAGCTACTAACCGAATACAACAATCCGAAGCCCGTTATCGAGGGCTCAGACGAAAGGTATTGCAAGACTGTAGACAACATTAGAAAGCTGAATCGAGCAGCATACAACAAAAAACTAAAGATTACCTTGAAGTGTGAACAGCGGTGAAAGCAAAAGATAACCCAAACGTCAAGGAGAGGGAGCGAAGAGTGAGGTCACAGTAGAGCAATGTAAGGTATACTCAAGTAGTTAACTACTCGAGTGAAGAAATCCTAAGAAGAGCGAATGAGAGGAAATGTGGCGGAGGGAGGATGATTGAAACTGACCAAACTTCGCCCCTCTTTATACCACCCATCCGCGCACGGACCATCCGATCCTCCGCGCATATTCCAATCGTTTTCATGTCATAATTCACCCGCCAAGGCCCCAAAATACCACAATACGCAATCCAGAACATTTCCGCGCCCAGAGAATCCATTCGAAACGCCGCGCCCAGCCGTAATTCATAACCATCCAGGTCCCTGACTGCGTGTTCCTGGGATTCCAGAGCTTTGGAAGAGCGGAAGATTGCTTGGAGAGTTTGCTAGATGCGTCGAATGGCGATTCCGCGTCCCAGGCAATATTATCGAGGGATTTCTTGTGGGGAGAGCGAGTCGAAAGTCGAGCAAAAGTCAAGCTGGTCATATTAAGGCACATAGGGTTTGATGAGCGGCGGAGGAAGGCCGCTGGACGCGTCCTGCGATGAAGAGAGGAAAAGGACGATGGCAGTACTACGAAAACAAGCACGTATGCGTCATAGGCACGTGCCGGACTGCCACCGAAAATCTCAAGTCGCGACTTCAAGTTTACAACTTCTGCTGGTGATTTTTTTTGATTGTTCTGCTCAGTTTAAATATGTTTACAGTGGCTTTATTGTGCGACTTATTTGAGCAAATTGGGGGAGTGTACAGCGAGAAAGGAGGAAATGAACTTTTGATCACTTTTCATGTAGAGGCGGGCATAGTTGACAAGTTCTTCGCTGTCTGGAGTTTTGACTGTGAGTAGGGGGCCCTTGGAGAGGCGAATGTTCTCTCATCAGGGCCTTCAGCACATTCTCTGACGCGGCAACTGCCCCAGGATTTAATCAGGCTTTCGCGTTGTCGAAGCAAGAGCAATACTACTCGCAACAAAGCTTATGAGGAGTCGTCGGATCTGTACTACGAGCACACTAGTCGAGTGCTTGGGAGGTGGGTTTGGTGAAGGTACGGGATTCATCCAAGTAAAATTTTGTAGGCACTAGAGGCCTAAACAAGTCGATTGGTGCAGCAGAAAAGTGTGAGAAAAATCAGTGAGATTGACCAACGTCGTGGTACGAAGGTAAAGGTGACGAACACCGAGTACAGTAGCTATATACTGTGTGGTCGGGCAGGTCGTCTCCACCACGCAGTAGCATGATCATATCCAAGCCCCCGAGGTAAACGCATGGACATCCATACCCCACTCGCTATCAGCAGCGTCAGCTGCTTCCCCATACAATTCGCGTAAGTATCCATACGAAAACAGTATGAACATATCTCCTTCGCCTGGTTCTGGTTGCGTGACGACCTCGGGGTTGGAGACGTATTGCAAGTTGCGGTAGAGGGAGGCTTCTGGAGTCACCAGTAAATCGCGGCGTACAATGAGGCTGAGAAAAAATAAACATACATGCAAGCCATAACATGACGGAACACGTAGACTTGTAGATCGTGAAGCGCGACCTTGTCTACTTCCTCTTGGGTAGCACATTGGGCCAGAAAGAAGACAGTAGAACAGCGAACACATGACTCCGGCAGACAGCGAGGATAGCCAGTACACCGTCGCGTACGACAAAGTCCTTGTGATGAGGTGTGGTTTATTCGATGAACGTCGAATTTATGAAGTAGCACCTATCAAGTTGATGCTTCTCCGAATCAGGCATCCAAGAATAAGATACACATAACTACCACTCACGCAACAAAGATCAGAGTCCAACTCGCCAAATCGACCACTTCTGCCTTCGATTCAAGCTTGCCCTCCTTTGATACTCTCCCCCAAGCCCATTGCTTCCTCTGTGCCTCACCCGAACTTGTCTGGCACCCGGATGGTGCAAAAATGGCGGTGGAGAGGCATATACGGTAAATGTGGGTTTGATTGCTGCGACGTCAGATGGGGGATGACTGACCTGTCCTAACAACACGCCCGTACCATGCTCTATATCCGCAGAATCTTCGTCACCTGCCAAATCGCTTCTCCAAGCGTGCGATCGTAGCTCAGCGGTCGTACGAATATTTTCCGTTGTGCCCTCAGCATGGTGCTCTATTATTTGAAAGAAGGAGGACATGCGAATCGAGGCTGTGAGTGATCACCAAAACGTTGCGCAGATAGAAGGATCCACGAGTGTAAAGAGATTATGAAGAGCGGTTCGAAGGCGAGCAAAGATCCCAGTTTGGGGATACTCGTGGGCGATGCGCGTGGCTGAGGGTATCGAAGCCTAGCATATTTGGGCTCTTGAGAAGGAGTTCAGGCCACGGAGACTGGGATACGACTTGGAAAGCATACCATGACCAACATGTTACAAAAAGTATTACGTTCAAGCACAACCTTACAGCTGCGGCCTCCATAGCGGATCCAATAGTCAGAGAACGTACTGTGCAGTCAAGAGTATGATGGTGTTGCGATGTACGATGATAGTGGTTTGGAGGAAAGAAGGGAACACGACCAATTCCCCGAATCGCTCGATCCCATGTTGAAAAAGACATGATTCATCTAAGTAGACTACAGGACCTGGCGAGAAGGAGACGATACGTTGGAACTCATGCTGGCAAGGAGGGATAAAGTCTCTGCTACGGGGCCCGTGCAATGATTGGACGGTTTGGATGCAGGTTTGGTATCGACCTGTTATCAGGCGCATTGCATTGGGCGCTCAGATCGGTCGTGTTGGTCATAAAGAGCGAGACTAAATCCTGTGGGGCGGGTCCGACAGCCATTCTCGTTAGGATCTATAGGCCAAATAGGCTGCACCGCCAACAGCCACATGTTGAAAGAAGGTCAATCGTAACCACGCACGCGAGTAGTGCATAAACGAATCGAGGTAGCCTCAACACATATGGTCAGCCTTGGTAAACAGCAAGTGCACTATACCACTGACCGATTTGGCCATAGCAGGTAGAGTCATCAGGTGTGGCGTCAATCCTTCCAGTAAGGCTTTCCGAAATGAGGACATCGACAGCTTGGAATGCTCCTATCCCATCCCCAAGTTCGCCCAATGTACGACAGGCCATGACCAGAATATAAGAGTTCGCAACCCATGTCCGCGAGAAGATTACCAGAACAACCCATGGCATAGGAAAAAAAACAAGACGAAAAGCATCCTTCCAAGATAACATGTCCAAACAAAGAGACGCGTCCTTCCTTTCGCGTTATCTACAGGGTACTACAGGTATGATACAAATTTCGAATTGTTCTAATGTACAAGCGATGTGTCTATGCGAATCTGTGAAATCTAAGATTATGTATATGTAGAATGCTGTTCGGAAAAAATAGTCAATGGATGTCATCGGCAGTAGCAATGGTATCGTCTAGGATGCTGTGGGGGAGTCCAAGGGATATAAACATATGCGATGGTGATCAATCGTCCCAGCTCCGCGACAGTGAGCCAATATTAAGACTAAGATGCTCAACGGCCTTCTACGCAAGACCAATCAGTCACCCGACCATAACAGAGAGCTCCAAACACACCTTAGTCTCCTCCTTCTTCACCCTCGACGCGCTCCCCAACGTTATGAGTTGCGCGGATAGCGCCATACTAGGCGTACGCCGAGGCCGTTCCTCAGAGCGCGAACGCGAACGCTCCCTCCGAAAATCCGGAATCCGCTGCCCAGGATACGCCTGCAAGATGGACGTGCTATCCACGGGATCGGGATCGTAATAGTAGTCTGAGGGTCCGCTCAGCGCGTTGACATTGACCATCCTCCTATCATCATCCGAGAATCAACAAGGTAAGCGGAGTAAAAGAGAAAAGCGGAACGCACCCTTCCTTGGCGCGTACTATCATTCCCAATCGGGCCTGCACGTCGCCATAGTCGAATGGAGTGGGCGAAGGCCTGGGTTGGGTTAGGAAAGAAAGCAAGATGCGAGAAAAAACGTACAAAGGCTCTTCCGTGGTCGGGATAAGGCGAGAGTTTTCGTCGATCTCTTCTGTGTTTCCCTTTCTGGAGCCACAGCAAAAGAGGAGGAGCATCGAAAAATGCAGCCGAATGAAGGAAGGAAAAGGAAAAGACGTGAATTTGACATTTCCATGTTGGGACGACATAAATTGCTTAGATAAGCATGTTCTAGGCCTTTGATCGCCCTGGCGCGTAGATCTGCGAGAATCAACTCACGCATGGATAAGGAAACGAAATCCCTGGATTACATGCCATAGAAGACTCAAGTACCACAGGGGAAAAGCCTGATTCTGTCGTGCTACTTAAATATGGAAAAACTCCTTATCGCACTCCCCACTTGATCCTGAAAATGCTGGACAGATGGAAATCCACGAAAGCGACCTACTGCGTCTTTTTGGCATAGTTCATCACCTCGAGGGTTGCTCGCGAGATATTGAGGTGGCCTATGCATACGACGAGCATGCCACGCAACTTGTCAGGAGCGACTGCCCAATCCTCGAGGGCACAATAGGCATCTAAGAGTCCATGTCAGTGTCACTGCTTGTGGAGCACTGGTGACTACATACGAGCATTGGCGGATGGATATAAACGTAGCACTTACAGCTCTAGAGATGATGGCGTTAAGGGTTCGATGTCTGCGGTTAAACTCTCTTGGCCGGGACGTACAAGAGTATGATTGGGATGAGTCTCTGAAAATATTGTGACCACGCGATGTAGATACAGTCCCACGAAGCAGTGCGCCGACCGCGGCTGACGAAAAATGAGTGAGGGACACAGACTATGATGTGGCGCATACTTACCAATACCATGAAGTTGTTTCTGAGGCAGACCAGAAGACCTTCGAACGTTTCGGAGGACATAACATGTTGGTTGCCGAGAGCACGCGACCGTTCCGAGAGAGCTTCCATGTCTTCAGTTCTGCATTTCAGCACGTCCATAAACTCGATTTCGCGGTCATATAGGACGCGTGCAAAAGGGTCGTCCATTACTAACTCTTCACTGCGCTGGCGCGGCTTCCACTGGCAAACTGTTAGTGGTAGTAGTGAATGGAGCGTGCGAGTGCCACACCACGTAACGCTCCTGGCGATGCAGTTGGCGGGATAAGTGGTCTAGCTTCTTCAGCATGTCTTCATCAGCAACGCCAGGCAAACCGTCTAATTGGTCCCGCAATTCGGAAAGCAATTCAAGAATGGCGTTGTAGTCTACGTAGCGAGACCGGAGTTGTTTCCTTTTGGGCTTCAGTGCGATCATCGTCCGTGGTCGTAGAGGATGCGGAGGACATGGAGGCGAGAAGAAAGGGGTGTTGGAGTCGCAGCCGCAAAGAGTTGATCGGGCTGCGTGACTGTGTTTATATTTGTTGGCGAGCTGTGTCGATGAATTGGCGACTTGTTTGGACCGCCCACGTTGTGTTGACTCTTTGCGCGTTGGCCCCTGGTTGGCTATACCGAATCGGGTGTCATAAACAGAAAGGTATACATACAAGTACATTACAGAAATCTATCGACATTGATTCAGTATTCAATTCTTCAACGCAAAAAGATAATTCGTATATCCTCTCCCAGTATCATCCCCAAAGAGATAGAAACTCAACCTATCATACTTGTTGAACGGCAAATCTTCCTTCAACCTATCATAAATGTCAGGCTACAACAAAAATCATCAACCTCACAACACACAACAACCTATGGCAATAAACTCACATTAGCCAAAAAATGCCTCCCAGATGCAACGAGGTAATTATCCTTCTCATCCTCCAGCGCTTCCGCACTCCCCTTCCCGCTGAATCTCCTCATGCCTCTCCGCCTCCCTCGTCACATTCCCATTAACGCGGGGCTCCACAGCGTGGAGGTACGCCAGATCCGGGTGTCTTTCCTTCAGCTGCGACGCGAGGTATGAGAATGTCGGCACGGGGTCTTTCATCCTCATGTCTACAGTGCTCACATCACCAAAAGCTAATCAAAGAGGGGAGAGGAGGACTTGGACGTACCTTGGAACTGGCTCGACGGGCTGACGCGGAGTCCAGTGCGCCGACAGCTCTGACGACGGCTTCCGCGACTTCTAACGGGAAGCGCACCCTCTTCTCTACGCTCCCATCATACGCATTCGTCCGGTCGTTCGAGACATCCTGTATGAACTGGTCCAGCAGATATCCGTTCGCTGCGTGAATCTCTACGCCTAATGCTCTAATCGTAAGCCATGGAAATACTTACCTGATAACATGGAGTACTTACCGTCAAATCCTGCTTTGTGTACAGCATTCCTCGCAGCCTGGGCGTACAACTCAACGTACTCGTGAATCTCATCAATAATTAGAGGACGCGGATCCTCATCGACGCCTGACATCCGGATATTGGACGCTGAAACATAAAGCAGACTCGGGTCCTCCGCTCTTAGCGTCTCTGGCTCCGCCGCCCTCCCTAGAGCCCATAGCTGTAAGAATATAAAACTCCCTTTCGCATGCACTGCATCCGTCACCTATAGGTATAACAGACCCCATCAACCGTTGATCCCATACAAACCAAAAGACCTGGAACATACCTCCTTCCAGGCATCAATCTGAGCCTGATTCCATATTCCAGCAGCATTCTTGAACCCGCCCGCCTTTTGCGCAATAAACGTCGCCTCGGTGATGAGTAGTGTCCCGGGGGTACTAGCCCGCTGGGCGTAGTACTCCTTCACGCTCGGGAGCGGGACATGGGCGTCGGACGCGCGGTGCCGCGTGAGAGGCGCGAGGACGATCCGGTGTTGGAGGTGTAGTGGACCTACAGTGATAGGCGCGTAGAGTTTCGAAGAAGATGGCATTGTTGACGAAGGAATGATGAATCCGTCATGGTCTTATTAAAGTGGATCCTCCACGATGCGTCTTCTGCGGCAGGTTATATGGTCTACGGTTTTCCGCTTCTAAGAAGTACATATCGACTCGAGGAAGGTGCGATGACTACCACTGGTGATCCGCGGTCGGCTGTTTAGTGGACACAGACATGCTGACTAGATAGGCGGCTCCAAGTAGAACGGGCACGACAAGGCGAGTGGTGGGCAAAGCAAGGGAATGTAGTCACAAAATGGCATCAACACGCGTGACGGATCGGAAATGGGTTGCGGTCCCAAGATTGAGATTACGCCAGCTTTGGTCGCTGACTCGACAGTCGTTCGTTCACGTCGAGAAAGATGCAGCGCACGGTAATTGCAAGAACTTGAATAAAAGACTGGAAGAACTTTGCAAAGTTGGGGATGGTTGGATTTGTCATGTCATACCTTTTCCCTATGATATAAGTACCCAGTGGCTCTTCTGAGCATCTCATCAGGTTTTCTGAAAGTAAAAGTTCAAATCAGCGAAAATCTGTAAAGCAGAAGAAACAGAATCTACCTCAGACTGTGAATCAGGCTCAGAAGCACTTGAGTACTTACTGGGACTCACTAACTTCCACACTTCCTTGCATGAATTCTTCCGGCCTTCCACAGGCAAAGGTATTAAACAAATTCAGACAATAAAACTAAATAAGTACACTTCTTGTAACCAAAGTCTCACAAACATCATACCCATTAAAGATACTCATTCACACCCCACCCCCCTCAGTCTAAACACAACCTCCAACGCCGGCCTCGTCGTAACATACCAATCCTTAACACCCCGCTCGCACCTTCTCCACTCAAACCCCTCCCTAAACACCACATCAAACTTCCTCATTAGCACCCCCGTCAGCGTGAACATCTCCTGCAGCATCAGCTGCTTCGCAACGCAGTTCGACGGCCCATACGAAAAGGGGATGAACGCTTCAATGTTCAGGGTGCCGCTCTTTGGGGAGAGCCATCGTTCGGGCATGAACCGGTCCGGGCTGGGCAAGAAGTATCCTGCGTGTCGGTGGATCGCGTACGGAGGGACGTACGTGCCTTCGGGAACGAAACTACGGACGCGTCAGACGGATATTCGTGCAAGATGAGGGAGAGAAGATACTTACCACCCACCCAACGTCCTCCCTTCAGATCCTTGCGGCACGAAACGCGGCCCATTGCTCGGAACGGGCGGAAACAGCCTTAGAGTCTCATTTCTATACGACGTCAGGTCCCTTGCCACATAGGAGGAGGAAAGGACATACATGCACGCAGCCATATACGGCAACGTCGCCGTGGACGCCTTGACCGTACACTCCGTCGTCGAGAGCACCTCGTCCACCTCCCGCTGGAGCCGCTCATAGCATGGGCGGTCCATCAGCAGACAATAGAACAGCGCGCACATCACCGCCAACGTCGTATCAGAGCCAGCGATAAAAGCGAGCATCCCGTCAGCTGCAACCTCTTTGACCAAGGGCTTGCTGTCTTCCAATCCAGCTTCGTCGAGCTGAGGACGAACGATAAGTTTGAATATTGGTATTTAGATGGAGGGAAAATATCTTACGAGGTGGTACCAAATGTCCTTCTTCTCCGCGCTCTTCTGCATGCGACCAATAGCCCCCGTACTGCGCCATCCAGATGTTGTAGGAAAGCGATCTTGAAGTGCGTCTGGTAAGCCCACGGAAGCTGCGATATCATAACCATCGAGCTGTCAATTCGACATGAGCATGATGTGCACGGAGAATGACCACTCTACTTACAGCGACTCCGGATACAGCAATGGTCCTTGCAACGAAGACGGCGGACCATGTCCCACCTCGGACTACCCCACTCTCGGTCCAGTTGGGGGAAAACAATTTGTGACTTGATCGTTCGTGGGCGGGGTATTGGCGGGATAAGCGCGTGGTCCCGTCGGAGGAGGACGTGTAGAAATGCTTGAGGGGTGAACTCAAACGGGTCGATGAAGGAGTATATGAATGCGCTGGACGCGACGTGTCTCGTGGTCCAGTGGGAGGAGGTTTAGAAATGTTTTTGGAAGGCGCACGCGGTTCCTTGTTGACAGACGACGCTGAACGTGATGAAACCGGCTTTCTCATCCACAGCAGCACCATCCCCATAGAAGACGGCAGCGTTCGATACATCTGCGGGAGTGTCATCTACGAACTGTTGGTCGATGGACAAAAACAAAACGATAAAATAAAACACGCACATTGGCACTTTCAGAGGAGCTCGATGTAGACTGCGGCTCTCGGCGGCGTGGTAAACGTGGGGCTAACAAAAACCAATATGAGAACGGTGGTAGTATGAAAAGAACGCCGCATACCTTTAGCTGCGAGTCAGTACACGAAGAAAGTCTAACTCTATCGACGGGTGAACGGATGTAGGATGAAAAGTTGTTTCGTGGGAAGAGGACGCGAGTGGTAGTGGTGGTGTACGCGGACGACAACCCGGTGCGTGTATTCCATCCTCGTCCTCACGCCTGCGAATATGTCTAAGACCGCGTATATCGCCGTCCTGCGTGCCATGAGAGATGGCCAAACAAAAGGAAAAGAAAGGAAAGACGCACCACGTCCACGTCCGCATCCACCTTTCTCATCTACCCAGACTCCTCCGCACCCTTCTTCTCTCTCCTGCCCTTCACGTCCACGCTCCCGCCAAGACACACTCCCGACCCAATTCATAAGACTCGAAGACGGCCCAGCTGGAGTTCTAAGGCAGAATTATTGAAGATTGTCAAGGAGGTAAATAAGCTAGAACACAGGAAAGGTACCTACAATGACAATGACAGCTAGACCTTCCGCAGGTAGCTCGTCTGGTAATCGGGCTGGGAGCAGACGAGTAGGGAATCGTCGCTAGCCGGTGCTCCTCGTGAGCATGGCGGTTTAGATACAGGCGAAACAAGTACTGTTGAGACGGCTTTGACCTGCTTTGCAAACTTGGCTCTGCAGACAACGTCAGCGGGAGGCACGAATCCCGACGGCGACGGCGACCACGTACCTCAAAAGCAACGCCCAACTCTTATTTCTCCTTCTCGTTCTGGTGGTTGGAGCAGCTTGGGCGCGTCCGCCAACTCTGACGATTCGGAAGACGGCGATGGTAATCCCGGGAAAAATTTAACAGCGGATGGAGGCCGAGTCTGACGGACTGCAGTGGGTTTGTGGGAGGATCGTGGTGGGGAGACAGAGGAAATATTAGGTGCAGTTACAGGTGGAAGTACAGGAGTGGTAGGGGGAGTAGGATGAGGCGTTAGATTTGGGGTAGGATTAACCAAGACGACAGAGTCCGCGGCGGTGTGTCGGGATGGGGGGTATCGGTGTGGCTCCCGAGGATCTGGTACTTGTAGCGTGATGGCCTGTTGATCTCATAACCATAGACGTTGGACCCGCTGTAATCAAAGAATTAGCGTGCTCACTGTTGCCGACATCGCGGGCAACTTACCCTGCGGGTTGGAAGCAGTAAACGTCGCGGGTGGTGCTCCCTCCGCTGGCGACTCCCGGATCGATTGCGGTTCGCAGTGCCAAAGACGCCATGATATATTCTCGCGTTCACCATCGAGTCATTGCCTTTGTGAAAACTATGGGGTAGTACAACATCAGTATCTCTGGCGATAAACAAGAGACAGCGTAGACGTACGGAACTAGAGGCAAGAAAGAGTATAGCTATGACGCGCTTCATTGAGGAGGGCGATCGATGCGTCTTTGGGCAGCGTCGTTAGGCTTTAAACTTGGGTGGTGTATGGTGGAAAACAAGGGGTTCTGTGGCTGTGCTGCCCCAACGCGCGCCAATCGGAATCGTGTTCATCTTAATCCGGCAGTTACCCTTCCACCATTATGTGGAATCTGGAATCTCGTTTTTCATAGGAACGAGGCGTCGGCACCGCTGACGCGCGTTGATCTGCGACACTGGTAATGTCCTAGTCGGTCCGGCTTTTGATTCTGGATCAAAGGTACGTATTTCCGTTCGTTTTGAGGATTGCATGTTTGATCCTTTGTCGGGAGACTGCGTCCAGTTTCCCATCAAACACGATATGTTAACGCCTCTATTTTGGGCTACTCTAGAACTCACAATTTTCCATTAGGCGCTGCTGGCGAGGCGCCTTCGCCGCCTCCACACAAAGGACACGCAAGTCACTCACGATGCGATCTCTTGGAACCAGGATGTTTTGTGCGACTACAGCGTGTGGTAGCCCGCCCTTTTTTTGTCGAAAAAAGGTGTGAATTCTTGGTTTAAATTTCCCATTCAATTTTGAACTTTTGCGTAGTTCAATTGCAATGTTACGATCAACTTTAGGGCGATTTCCTTCAGTGGAACCACTTGATAGCTATCTGGATTTATGGAATTCGGGTTTATGGACGAATTGGGACGCTTTCATGGCGAACTTGTCCGGGTACGTTACGTTGTTCTTTCAGAACGGCTGTGTTAATGTATTATTCCAGCGCCATGGTGTCTATTGCCTGGATTCACTGAACAGCGGCGCTTCCTCTGCTTCGTTCGTGCTGCGAGCTTGTCACTGCTGGGATCATGACTTTTGTACAACACGTTGCGCCACACTTCAATGTTTGTCTCACCCTCGACGCTGATGCTGACGCTAACGGGTTGTTATTAATGTAGGACACTACTATTTCGCTTCCTCTGTCGTCTCCTTCTCCCAGCAATGGCTACGCTTCCGTCAGAACTCCAATACTCGCCCAGAATTGTTGCCATTTCCAGGTAGACCTGGCGACTACAAGTTCTCCAGGCCTCTAGTAATATTGTATGTAGTTATGATAGCATCCCACTCATCGCAATAGCGACCTTCGCTGAGCAATACATGCCTGACCCCGCAAGTGCTAACCGTAGCCAGCCACTCCTCAGCGACTGCGCAGGCCCCCCGATTACGCGTTTGTCTCGAAAAATAATCTAGGGGAGGCGGAAGATATCAGTTTCCTGGTCCAGCATCTGAACAAGAGACTCACCGCCATAGACTATGGGATCTGTCAAATAGTAAGTCCCGATGCGGTGAAACGCAACCCAGTTGCTGTCTGAGGAGTACACCCCCAGAGCAGCGCGCAGGACTGCCGCATATACGTAATGTTTGGCCAGAAGGGACACCGTCAGAAAGTCCTCCTTGTCGAGGATACCGCTCTGTGCGAACAAATTCGCAACGCACTGTCCCCGGCACACGTCAAGTATCTCCAATATGTCGTCGCATAGCGTGTACTGGTACTCCGCATCGACTCCTCGAAAAGTACGCAAATGTTCTCGCACGAGTCTACACAGATTGACCGGTGAGTGCTAACGGCAACATCCAAAAGCCTCTCACCTTTGAGCTTCTGGCGAGACACACGCAGACGAACCGGATTCCTTGAACATGTCCAAGTCGCTGGAGCCAGGAGGTTTACGCTGGATGGGACCCAAAATGTGGCGCTGTACTAGCCGTTCCATGATGCTAGACGGAGACAAGGGAGGTATGACACAGGTTAGCCAATTGCCTGCACCTTTCCGATCTGGAGCTGACGTCCTTCCGTTTTATGGACAAATTGTGACATCTTGGAGATCAATTGTACACGGTTCATGATATGGGTCCACGTTGCTTCCTACGCTCACGCCTAAGTCCAGTGCCGGTTTCTCGACGGATGCTCTTGTACATTATGTGTTGTCGATACTACGTACCGAATGAAGGTTTAGTTTCCGCTGGGTGAAAGACAGAAGCAGTGAACCATGGAAAATTGCTTCCACTCGCCGCTTCCACCTGAATTAAACATGGCAGCGCAACATCTTCCGAGGTTCCAACTTGGACTTTTCCCAGCGGCCTTCGTACAACTCGCATTTTCCCAAGAGGTCTGTTCACGACCAAATGCTTCCAATCGACCCGTTCAAGTGGTTGCGCGGCTGCGCCTTCCTATAGCGAAGCCTCGCCGATTTAGCGAGACCTTGAGACGCATCGAAGGATACTAACTTTCCGAACATTCGCCAAGAGGAACTCGGCAAGCAATCGTGCGTTACAGGTGCTTCTGGCGGATTCAGCGAGCGAGTGTATCAGCTCATTACGACTCTTCTATCTATGTCCAAGTTTCCTGTAGCGAGGCCTCGCCGATCTAGCGAGCCCTTGATAGGCATCAAAGGACACTAACTTTCCGGACATTCACCGAGAGGAACTCGGCAAGCAATCGTGCGTTACGGGTGCTTCTCGCGGATTCAGCGAGCGAGTATTTCAGCCCCGTCTACGCATGTTCAAGTGTAGTGAAGCCTCGCAGATCTAGCGAGCTCACACTGGTGTCAAAGGAAACGGACCGGGATAATTTTAACATTGCGAGTATAGTCGACGATTCGGCAAGAAATCGTGCACTAGGCCTCTTTATCACGGAAGGAAGGAAGGAAGTGTAGTTCAGCAAGGAACATCGGCTTTCGTCAATGTACAGGGTCATGCCGGTTTGGGATGAACACGATCGACGTGTTCTGCCTCTGTCCATCATGTCCCTTTATTCTTCTTCGCTAACCGACCCTTTATGTCTAGCTCTTTTCGACGCTGATGGGTATCTGTGGGTCCGTCTTGTTTTTTCAACAATGTGTAACGCCGGGACCACGCACCTTGGATCACCATCCTCGTCGAACTTTCTCCAACTTTTGACAGCGGATACGCTGACTCCTTGTCGCTGCTTTCTGTGCCTTTTACCCTACCAAATTCTGATCTCGGTTCTGGACGAGTTGAGGCACTGGGGCTCTGCGTACGGCGATGATATGACGATCGCCTCGAATTGATTGTGCGACAACGTCTTTAAAAAAGGTTAGCGCTGCACGCGGACTAGGAGACGGATACACACGTATCCATTACTGCTGCTCGGCTTGTAAATGCTCAACAAGTATATGGCATGGATATGACTTGTACTTGCCTTCATTGATACCCCTTAAGCCGCCGATGATGAGTGAGTAGCGAATCCATTAGATTAGTACTATTCGTGAGACTGACCACCAATTAGGACACCACGCGAATGTCCCCAGAGTGAACCCATCTCCGGCCCCTCTGTAGGTCATAATTAATGCATAGATTCGTGTGCTCAATTGTCATCTGAATCGAGTTCTTAGGGTATTTACCGATCATAATCTTTATCCTCTGTGCCATCACAAACTTTCATTTCTCATTCTTCGGGGTACATACAGGTTTGGTGTTATATGGCTGCTTAGACGATGTAGAGAATATATACTTCATTTGCGGTTAACTTCGGACAGGGTTACGTGACGCATAAGTGCATCGATGCGTGAGCTCTGCAGCATGCCACAAGTTCACAACACCGACACTGTGAGGCAATCTTTCCGCGTGTCCAGGATGCTCGTGTTGAATCACTGTAAGACCATGTAAACTAGTTCGCTGCTTCGTATAGTTTCTGCAACCACGTACTCGTCCATGTACTTACTTGAGAAAGAGGAAGCGGAGCAAGATAAAGGATGCACTCATCATCTAAGCGATGAGATACGCATTGTGTCTGCAGTTGGGTTGCGCTAGGGGCTTTCGTTGTGCTTGGAACGCCCTGGAAGGAGATGGACGCCGTGTGTGCTGAGTCTTTCAGGGATGTGGGTCTGGGGTGGGCAATACTGTAGCGTTTCGACCGGATATTCGCATATCGGGTCACGGCGGGTCGCGAAGCGAACCTATATATATCGCATATTGCGTCACGGTGCCTCTGGGCCAGGCACAGCCTTCCAAAAGTGGAAATTTTCAGTCCCGCCTGTGGCGGGACAGTCCAAATCAGGTAATTCCCGGGTTTGTGCCTGGATACAAAGCTGTTCGCTGTAGGTTCGCGGCATATCGGGTCACAGGCCGCGAACCTATGGTCGAAACGCTACAGTACGGCGGTGCACTTCCGTATACAAACTTTCCCCTCCTCACGTCGGATATTACTACACTACTGGTAGACACCTGTACTGCCTGTTGCAAATGCGATACGAATATTGGTTCGATTTACAAGTGTTCTTTTAAACTCTAGCACGACCCTGAAGCAAAAGCGAAGAGACGCGGCCTACCTCCAAGCTCATCTAGATGGGGGTCGGTATGTGGTAGTTTGATATGATGGTGTGAGCCTTTGCTTATCATTACCCAGGCGAATATATGTATTCCTGTGCAGCGTGAATAAAATTGTACCTGACGGATTACCTCGTCATTCACAGGTCACACGAGGATTCCAGACGCTGTCATTGCGTTAGTTGTACTTAATGTGGTGCAATTGGAGTATCATTCAATTGGTCCTCAAGAAATTCGAACATGTATGGAGACGCAGCAGCCGTCGCTCTGTGAGTCTTCTCCGCTCCACCTTCGTAGGGTTAGTAGATGAACCATTCGGTTCCAAACCTAATGAAGTTCAGATATAAGCTGAGGTCGTCTTTCTACGGTTACCTATTATTCTGATACAGAGAAGCCGAGTATACCCTATCCGTCGTTCAATCATACGGAATACTTCAATGGGAGATCATAACGTGCGCGCTAGGATCGTTGAGTTAGAGACCAGGATGAACAAAGTATTTCGAGAAACACTGACTAGCCTGTAGTCCCAACGACTCGTCTTCAAACCGAACCTGTTGCTGAACACGCCTATGAACGTCGTTATCACAAAGACACGCGGAGAACCAAGACTTCACGCGTACTTGCGAAAAAACGGCTAGCGAACATGAGTGAGCTCAGAATCGTATTCCCGGCCATGATCAGATACGGCGTCTGCGCTCCTCCCGCTGGAAACGCACATCGAGTCAACACCATGTGTAACACAAATGCGCATACCCCAGGTTGACGACAAGGCATTGTAGAGTCCTGGTGCGACAAAAGCCTAGATACCGATGATAGTCAAGTTGACGAACGTGGTCCTGTACTGCACGGAAGTTTAGTTTGAACTTGTAAACCGACAAGCAAGACGCGTACCCAGATCCGCTTATTTTCCATAAAGGGCAGAGGGAAGACAGAGACAGACAGCCAAGAGAACTTGTCCATGTTCGTTTTTAAAGTCGCTCTCGGCCGTAGGACTCTGCTCACAAAACCAAGAGAGAATGGCAGCATTATGTTGTGATGATAAGATGTTTAGGTCAGGCACTTCTTCAAGCATGCAATATACGGTCGATGGTGCGGTATTATCAGTCCCTTCATGGAAGATTATAAGTTCCTCGATTGCAGCAAATCGGAGAGAAATCCTTCTTACCTTGTCTGCTTTCGAGGACCCGACTCGGAATGTCGCCATTGACGCGCTATCCCCAATTTCCAGCCAACACTATCTTCCCCGCCTTTCCCAGAAACACTTCTATTCCCCAGGATATATAGCCCACGCGCTAAATCTGAGAATCTGCTAGGCGACATTGTCTGGCAGCGAGTTCAAGGCTCTCCTCAAAGCCCATGGCGGAGCGGTGATTTTTGGCGGATTCAGTGTAGAGACAGCAGATGCCTTCAGTCGCTTTGGATTCGCTACCAGAGTCGGTCCACCGCACGATGAAGTCGGTCATCCACCACTGCGCACTGTATGCAGTGTCTGCTATACACGATCCGACGTGATCTGATGAACAACATTGTTTAGACTCATGCGGAGAACATTGTTACTGTGAATGAGGGACCACCGACAGCCCTCATCTGGCACCACAATGAATATGGTCAGTCGACTGTCGACGGTCAACTAATTAACAACCCAATTTAACTCACCATCGCGTAGGCTGGTCTACTGTTCATCCGGCCTACTTGTCTTTCTTCGTCTGGTCACGCCAACTTCGGGTGGAGAAACACCATTAAACTCAAGCGTAGAGCTGCTCCATCGCTTAACCGAGGAAGTACCCGAGTTTGTCACAGAGCTCAAGAAACGCGGGGTCCTCTATGCGTACCGCTACACCAAGGACACAGTTAAGACGTCGAATACAGGGGCATCCGTCATTGCTGCCTATGGGAAATTTGTGCTACCAGATGACTCGCCTGAGGTTATACGACAAAAGGTAGAGGAGCAGGTGCGGCGTCACTCGAACCGCTTCGAGTGGTACGAGAACGGAGACTTGACGGTTTGGCATCATGTGCCCAGTGCGTCTAGTAGAAAACTCCTTTTCCCTACACACTGACGATCAATCAGTTATCCGAACACATCATGCCACCGGCCTACCTGTATTCTTTAGTAATCTAATATCAGCCTATGGACGGTCTAAGCACCACAAAGCGCTGGAACCGCCATTTCTAGGAGATGACGGCGGTTATCATCCCCTCCCAACGTACGGCGATGGCGGCATCATCCCCGTGGAGTGGATGGAAATCGCAGACCGCATCGTTCACGAGACAAGGGCTTTGGTGAAGTGGGAGAAGGGAGACGCGGTGGTCTTCGACGTGAGTTGTATTCTTATACGCTCGGTTCGACAAGTCTGAATCCTAACAGAACCACGCTGTGCAACATGCTCGAGAACCTTGGATGGGAGAGGGGAAAGTACTGGCAAGTCTATGGGATTAGAGTTTAAAAGTCCGGTTGGGTCCGGTTGCGGCACCCCAATCTGGAAAGACCGGGGACCGCAACCGGTTGCAACTTCACCATTTTGGGCGCAACTGCAACCGCAACCGGTCCTAATCAAGGACCGGTTGCGGTCCCAGTCTTTTAGCAGTCCACAACCAGTCTCAACCCAACTGGTTGCAACCGGTTGCGGACCAGTTAGGACCGGTACCTGCAGCATAAAACAGCATAGCTCTGACTTGAACTCAGGCTTCCAGGACAGACAGAGCCTTGTCGTAGCTACTAACCATTACACCAAAGGTCTACATTATATGTCCTTCACTCAACGTGGATATTCCCTCACTTGCGCATACAGCATAACAAAAAAAAATACAACTTTACAAGTTACAATAGTTTTGGAAAGTATTTAAGGCTGTCTACCCATCGTGTCGACTGATCCTGCCAAAACCGCGCCTTATCCTCCAACGTCGTCTCCTCCGAATGAAAGAAAGCCTCTTGAGTCCGAAACCCGTTATACACCCATCGAAAGAGCGCACCGGGAGTATACTGAGTCAGGGAATACCTCGTCTCACCGGGAGCGATGCCTGTATTGGAATGAGTAACAATAGCTGAGGGAATGAAGATTGTGGTCCCCGCTGGAAAGTCGATGATGAGTTTGAGTTCATTGAGAACCATCTGACCGCCTTGAGTCGGGTCGAAGTTCCCAAAAGCTGAGACAGGACACCAGCCGGGCGGGCGATTAGCGCGGTCGCGGTGTGGCGTGGTAACAGTACGAGGGCCCACGTTGACAGTGAGCAGAGAGAAAACCGAGTTGGCGAAGTTGCGGTGAAGAGAGGTGTCGTGGTCGAGGATGGCGTTGAGGTTCTCCGCGTACGCAGAGTGCATCACTGGATTGTGTGCAGAAAACAGGCCTAAACATTAAGGATGAACATCAAGAGTACAAAGAAGAATAACGGAACTCACAGTTAACCCATCCAGAAAGCCGTTGAACCAACGGACTAGAAACCATCTGATCCATGAACCGTTGCACGGACTTGGTCAAGGATCGGTTCATCGGACGCTAGTATGGTAAGTTAATACTTTTCAAGAATCCAGTGGAAAGGCTTACTTTTTCCCCCCCGCCGTACCCTGTACCGCGCGAGGGTGCAGGAAACCTTCCTCGGCGATGCAGCTTCATTTTCTTGGGGAAGCGGACCCCCTTCTGCGCCCGCTCGATGAGCGCAGGGATCCCATGCTCCACCTCCTTCCATGACTGGCGAACTTTCTCCCCACGCGGTTTCCCTCCTAACAAGGCCAAGAACCGCCCTTCAGCATCCACAATGGGCACACAGGCACCCTCAACCCAGCGATCCTCTTCTGGCAGCCACCTGATGTGGCGGTAACCGCGACACAAATAATCTGGAAGACGCCAAGACCTTGCGGGGGGAGGAGGCTCCCTGCGAATGGCGAAGGCGGAGGAATCAACAGGCGCATCGTGATGGACATGGTAATCCGGCAGAGGGACGGGAGAGGAACGCTCATTGACTCGCTGCAAAACGACAAGCTTCAGGGATGTGCCGAACGCGTCCTGGGCATCCTGCAGCTTCCTATTTCGCCGTGCGCGCGAGGAACGCTTGCCACTGTTTTTTGGCAATTGCTGGCGATGCTTTGTTGCGGCGCTATGGCCAGGAGAATGAACCGAGTGATCGAATTGAGAGGCGGGTATGGTGGGCTCAGTCTGGTGAACCAAGAAGGACGAAGAACTGGGAACGGAGGAGACAGGCGAATCGTGGATAAGTGAGGCAGCAAATGACGCGTCTTGCAGAGGAGGGCGCGTCCTTTGGTCGAATGGAATGAGCTGCAGTTTAGAAGTTAGCAAAATCAATATCGGGAAAGCGAGGACACGCACCTGTGTATCCATACGTGTATCCATCGATGTATCCATCGTGCCATCATCGCTGTCATCAGCGTCATCGTCGCCCTCGTCAACATCAAAATCCTCATCAGTGGAATCTCCCTCATCGTCCATCTCAGCCAGTTGGCGCTGCAGCAGCCCACTGGCGGTCACATCCGGGCAGATGACTGCCTTCGCCAACGTATAGGGGGAGAATTCCTGTCCAGAACGCGTCCGGTGCGACATCTAGAACGAATGAGGATCGGTAAGGACAGGGATGCAGAGCAGGAAACCAGAAAAGAAGAGAAAGCAAGAACAGATAAACGCGACGACTGGTACACCCGCGTCCCAAGGTCGGGTCGTCGGGGAGCAGTCGCCGCGTCCAAGAGGAAAACAAAGGAGAGGGCGCGACTGCCGGTACACCCGCGTCCCAAGGTCGGGTCGTCGGGGAGCAGCAGTCGGGCTCAGGCGAAAAAAAAGAGAGAAAGAAAGAGAAGAAACTTACACAGGCAATTCTGGACCCAGTGCGCCACCCGTAGGAGATGGTGGTGGTAGGTGGTAGAAGGAGATCTGGTCAACGAACTCACGTGCTCATACTTTTAAGAGACCTTAAGACTTAACATTATAATTTAAATCTATTTTGTTGATGCAATGTATGTATGTAAGTAAAAGAAACGGGCAGTATATAAGTAATGCTAGTATTGAAGAGTGTGGTGGTACTGTACTATTACGACCGTATGTTCACGTCACACATCACAAAGGCTCCTTATCTCCTTATCGGGCACCGGAAAACGCCTCCGATCACTTATCGTGCGTGGGAAGGTCAAAAAAATTAAATATTTGTGAACATACGGTCGTAATAGTACAGTATAGGGAAACCGTGGTGGTGGCGTTTGTTGCATGTCCCCATAGACTTTGACACGTTTCCGCTTCGAGGATGAAGGAGAATCGCCCATCGTAGGCATCGCCTGTCGGCTCCCATGTCCAAAGGCTGGGATCGGACTCGAAGACGATGAAGGTTCCGGAAGGGGGGTGACAGAGGTGGAAGCAGCGGCACGAGCCGCGCGTTTCGAAACCGTTTGTAGAGAGTAGGTCGGATAATTCGCTCTGGGTTCCCCGAAATCCCGTCGAACCTCGAAGTAGGTGCCCGTCCACGGTGAGTTCCCAATCGAAATAAGAACACATTTCGCGTTCCATCTAGTTAACCTTGCGCATTGGAGTAGGTGTCATCGCGTATTATTTTCGACGTGATCATGAAAAGCGGATAAAAAGAGACGGTGGCCAGAAGAACCGCACGCAGTAAAAGCAGTTGGTCGAGAGATAGACACGATCCGGGAGGCAAGGCGGAGAGACCATAAAATGAGAGAGGCTGCTAATTGAAAGGAGGTTTTAGCTCCAACACAAAACTTAGGGAAAGGACGCACTCTGTGGGGGTGGGTGCGTCCACGACGCCGTCCTGTCTCGAATCCAACAATCACCATGGCAACAGAGTCCATGAGTGGGCCTAAGTTGCCATCTAGGCCAAAATCCTTGCGACTCTTTGAGGGAGGCCGGGACATCACAAAGTCGTCCCTACAGCTGTTGAACGTTGAATACCACCGTCGTTACAGCTGTTGAACGTTGAACGCCATCGTCGTAAGGGCCAGGGAGAGACAGATAAGAGTGGCCACGGCGGCAGATGGTGGTGAGAGGAAGGATCATGATCAGTACTGAGTAATGACTATGCGTTTAATCAGACATTAACTTTTCATACAAGAGCTGCCAAAAAAAACACACAATTGCGGATGTACAAACACGATATGGTGGGGTAGGGAAAGTGACGCCGGGATACTCCAAAATCATCCAATGCCGCTCTCTACTCGTCAGACGAATCCAACTCATCCAGCTCGCCCGACTCATCCTCCTCATCCGACCCATCCTCCTCCTCCTCCTCCTCACCGGATCCGCGCTTTGCGCCCTTGGCTGTCTTCGCCGCGAGTTGCTGCTTCTTTTTCCTCGCATTGAACTCCTGATAGACCTGGTAGTCCTCATGCGGGTAGTCATGAATACGCTTGAGGCGGCTTACACACCTACGCTTGCTGTAGAGAATTATAAGCCTATAGCACAAACTGAATAAGAATCGTGCTCACGGTTTATCGGGGTCGCTATGGCGACGCGCATCCTCAGCCAGCAGGATGCTGAGGCGGTTATACGTTCGGTGTTTCGCCTGGTGCTCGTTTTGATAAAGGCGGTCGGCCTCTCGTTCTTTTGGCGTCATCTTCGCGCGCTTTCTGTGATCAAGAATGAGTCCTTTGAAGTCGAAGAGGAAAGCAACACGCACTTGGCCATGCTCTTGCGCGACGCCTCTCGAGCCTTCTCCCTTTTCTTCTCCTCCTCCAATTTACGACGCTCGGCTTGCCTCTCAGCCGTGTTCCCCCACGCAGTCTCCTTCGAACGGGCCATCGAGGCGAAAAATGTAGGGAACGATAACGCGAGAAAACCGAATATGAGTGCTAGATGATGGTGGTCCAAAGGCAAGTGCTGATCAGAATGATCGAACACTATGCCTGCGTTGGAGTATTACTCTTTAGCTATCATATGGCACCCACGACTGTCAGATCTGCTTGAGGGTCAGTTGCCATATGTATTTATGCTTCCACTCACCAAGTCTTGTCTGTACTGAGCCCGTCCTGAACCTCATAGCTATCTCTGACTTTAGCTGTATGTCATTTGTTAACTTACCATGTATCATGCTTGTCAAAGAATCGTACTTGGAGACAATGATATTGCATTTCCGGCCGCTTCACGAACAAGAAGAAGTAAGAGAATCTCAAGACGTATATTAATAAAAAATTACACAGCGATAATCTCATCCGAATCCCCACACAGCTCGTCCAACTTGGTATGCTCCTCATCTACGGCCAACAACCCTTCGAATTCGTCCATATTTATGACCTCCACCTCGTTCTGGTTCATCCGAGCAAAGTCAACAATCTCCGGCCGCCATTTCGCCTTCATCACTTGCAACTCCTCGAATGTCGAAGTACCAAGGCGGGATCGCTGGTCGCTAGCCATACGCTTACTACTCGAGAATTGAAACTCGGCAGAAACGGATGAGGCTTGATTCGGGATAGCGTCGACAGCTATCCGTGCAATGGTGGGATACCGATGTGCATTGTCCTGGACTTCGTTTAGTAGCTGAATCAAGGAGAGGCAGACATTACTCACCGACCACCACTGACAAACATCTGTTTGGGCGGACACTGCATTCTCAACACCAGTGCACCAAGCGTGCAGCTCTGCTTGCCACCCGGTAAACCCTCCATTCTGTTCCGCTGCCCGCTTCCTTCTAGCACGATCAAAGGCGGTACTTGGTCGCTCCTTCTCGCGTACCTCGTTGGAACCATCTTTCGGGGCACCAGGGGCCGGTGCAGCTGCAGTCGCAGCTCGTGCCGCAACGACGTCGGCAGTGAGGATTTCATCGTCTTTCAGATCTTCGTCGGGAATCTCTGCAGGAACGGGGGCCGCCGTAAGGTCGTTGTTAAAGACGAATCGATAGGGCCAATAGTCTTTGACCTGCAACCACTCAGCAATGCATCAAATAAATCATGAAATATACACACCGTCTTGTTGACCAATTTCTCTGCCTCTTCGACCCAGTTCCTTGGATTCTCCTCGCTGTTTGCAACAGACTCGTCGTATTGCTCTTGGCCACCCCAATTGAGCTGTATCCACTCCAATTTGTAGTACAGATGGATGACTAGATTGAGGTAATAAGTTTAGAAAGAAATACCCAGAAAAATCACTTACAGAGGCCAAGAATATACGCCGGTTTCGAGTCGAACATATTGTAGTACTTGCCAATCTTATCCAGTCCGGCTTGAATCGCATCGTGATAAGGAGCGAAGGCGGCCTCCTTCAATTTATCCTCCCAGGCAGTTTGGAGATCTTCGATGGCGGGGATGGCAAGGTACATGGTGGGGTGACGTTGAGAAGAGAACGTCTGCTGGAAGTCGTCGACATCCTTTAGAATTTGCTGGAGGTCTGCGAGGCGGCTCCAGTCACTGGCCTCGAACCGAAAAGCACTCCAAAGAATCTTTTTGACGCGCTTTCCCTTTCTGCGAATAGTTGTAATAGGCCCAAATAATTCGTCCGCGCCAGCCACGAAACGCGTGATAGGTTGCTTGAGTTTGATAACACGATCCACCATGCCAAACGCCGTGCCCCAGCGAGTGTTGCCATGCAAGATGATAGAGAGAGGGGTTGGGATACCACAATCGAGCTGATGACGCTGGAAGACTTGAATGCGCTGGCCAGAAGCTTGCATCTGTTATATGGTAAGTTAACAATCTACAGAAATCAACAATTGCGCACCTTAACACCTAGTGTACGCGCTGCTGCCACTACATCCAGAGTTCCTCCCAAGATACGATTGTCCAGATCGCTTGGATCATACTCCCAGATAGCCTGTGTCGTCTCAAGAATGGCCGTCTTCGTGACTACAGCCATGACGTCCCCGACTGCTAAATTCAAGACATGACCAAGACACATCAGTTGGTTCTCGACAGCATCCCATGTGCCCAGGCCGAGGCGTTCAGAGATATCCTCCAGGTTTTCGCACATGGTGGCGTTAGGAGAAGCATTGTCCAACATGATCAGACCGAGCTAGACCAAGGTGAGCGAACAGATGTAAACAAACCATGTTGATCACTTACCTTTGATATCTTCCTGTCGGGATCGACTATACCCACTCGAATACACGCGCTCATGAAATATCGCGCCATATTTTCGCCGTCATGTTTACCCTCAAGCCATCGGAATCCAATCATCGCCATCTCAAGTGAAACCTTGATGTTTCGGCCCTTCTTCTTCGTCAACTTCACATGGAACGCGTTCATTCCGAGGAACGACTCCTTAGTATTGTCGGCTGTCCACCCATCACCAACAGTCGACACCTTTCCCAGCGCGTTCTACATGTGTTATCAGTACAACACGGATACTTCAAGGTGAGTTAACTTACCGTATAAGTTTCTTTCATTTCCTCTAGCGTGGCGACATACTTATTATGAACGTACGTCTTGACTTTATAAGCACTTGGAAGCTCGGATGACCTGGTCTTGGGACGAAGAGCGACGAGGGAATTGCGATAGGTTGGATTGTTGGCGGTTTCGAGAGACTGGGAAGGATGTCAGGTACGTCTCCCTTAACGGATTAAAGCTTACCTGGTCTGTCAACACAATGAACTTGCTGATGTGTTCTAGAGCTGTGGCTTTTGCGAACTCCTTGGGCAGTTTCGCCTTCACAAACCCCATAGCACCCAACGTTCCACATTTTGGATCCTTTCCGGCTTTCTCATCCGCCTTCCGCGCCTTTTCCGCCTTCTCGGCTTCAATCACATTCGGCGGCTTGCAGTGGTCAACAATCGTGATTCCGTTTGCAATTGTCTTGGCCTGGAATATGTCGAAGTGCTGGCGAATATGCTGGCGGAGCGTGCTGTTACTGCCAGTCAACAATGCTTGGCGTCGAGTCTTCTTGGGGTTTTCCCTGTTTGGTACGTCAATGCTCTGCTCTTTTCTAAGTATTGTAATATGCTTACTTGCAGGTAGTACACCAGCGCCCTGAAAGGGTCTTGCCCTCTCCATATTCATCTCCAGTAAACGTAACGTCCACTTTGTCCGAGAACATCAGGTTGAGGTCGTCGGTATTGGCTTTGACGGGACGTGCTGCTGGGATGGTGGTGTCGTGGCGGGTGTCGAAAATCTATGAACGACTAGTAAGTCTTTATTATATGATAAGTTAATATGCTTACCTCTGGCTCGCTTTCTTGATCACTTTCCACTTCTACAACCTCTGGGACCTTCTCGGCTTCGGCCTCGACTCGACTGGCCTTCTTGGACCTCCTTCGTGCCTTTTTCTTTGGAGGAGGGGCAGGTTCGCTTTCCTCGGACTCCTCATCACTACCTTCCTCCTCATCGGACTCCTGGGGCTTACGACGACTCGAACGGCGTGAAGCAGGCTCTTCATCAGAGTCAGAGCTGTCGTCACGTTGTCGTTTGCCTCTAGTCGCATTGCTAGAGTTTGTTTTGGGTCGGGGCTTCGGGGCAGCCTTCTTCAGTTTTTTGGGAGGCATAAGTGCAACCAAAGATGCCGACACGTATTTATTGCCATGTATGTATGTATTTGTTTGGCTTGGAACCCGACCTACGCTGTATACCAATAAATATTCAACCGTGTTAGCTTGAATGATTTTATACTTGTTCTACAGCATTTCTTGTATGGTAAGTTAATAGAAATATCTGCCTGTACTACTGACTCCCAGTACGTGTCATCATCTGCTTCTGATTAGAACAAGCACATGATTCCCGAGGTGAAGTGTTGTATGTAGGGTTTGAAGGTTAGGTTACTTAACCAGTTAATAATCGCTACTTAACTGTAACTTAACTGCCTGTAACCGGTACAGTGGTTAAGATTCTTAACCGGTTATGCAGTTACGAATGGTTAGGTTAAAGGTTAACAAAAATCTCACTAAAGGATTAACCTTAACTTAACTGCTTTAACCAGTTATTAACCGCTTAACCGATGTATTAGTTAGACCGGTTATAACTGGTTATAACCGGTTTAACCGACCAATTCCAACAAATTCGAAAAGAAGGGACCATGAGAGGGGATTGAACCCTCATACTGCTGTAGAAACACAGCAGGAGCTCATCCATCTGAGCCACAGCTGCCGCAAGCTCTATGAGCTTTTAAGCCTTATAGTTCCTTTCTGGTCATACTCTGTAGCAAAACATGCACGTCATTTAATGATTAACAGACGACAATTCTGACCACCCACAAATCCATTCATGCCCGACGAGCATCCCCGGGCAATGGCACGGGGACACTCAGCCGTGCATGAGCAGGGACTGAGGGCGGTCATGATAGTGGCGGGGCCATAGTGGTTGTCATAAGGGAATCGTGGTCATAGTGGGTGTTGCGGGCACCCGCTTGAAGCTTGTCATGGTGGTTGTGGTGATGGTGGTGGTGGCAGCGGCGCGGCGGCATTCTCGTCGTAGCCCCACCATGCGGATGGCATCGTCTGTGTTGTAGTTCTGCTAATGAAGTCAATTGATAGTGGGCTATGGTGAAAAAAGCGCACCTAAACGACGCCGGCTGTCAGCAGACAGCATGGTGTCGAGTCCCCTAATACTAGCTTACATCTTCATGGAGGTGTCGTTGCCGTTGTTGTCGTGATGTGGTGGTCGTGAAAGTGGGGGTGGTGGTACCATTCGGAGTGCCGCAATCGTTGTCCTTTTGAGATCTGGATCTTCGGAAGTTCGCGGTCCTGATCAGCGCCGTGGTGACTTAGTTGTGGTTGGCGCGCCGTTATTGAGACGCGTAGTCATTGTGCTGTAAAATCAGTCGATATATCCCTTTTTTGTCAAATACCTATGGCAAGCGATTAACTTTTACTTGCCAAAAGTAGTCTCCATGGACAACATGTCCACGGACACTATATTGACAAAATTTCGAACATTGGCGTTTGACTGTAATTTGACATTCTCAGATTTTCTCTAATTGACATAAATTTGTCAAATATTATAATATACTACTATAGCGTTTCGATCACAACTTCGTGGCCTGTGACCTGATATAGTGCGAAGCTATAGCAAACAGCTTCATGATCAGGCACAGAGGTGGGCCTTAGGCAGGCCCAAAAATTTTCTTTTTGAGCGATGCGACTCTGAAAACTTGAATCTTGACTGTGATCCAATAAGGGTAAACCTCCTAAGGATGTGAATAATGACTTTGATACTGACCCCCCCAGAGGCTTTAGTTTTCCACAAACCTTGAGGTGAGTGTCTTTATAAAAAAGCTCGTATGTCCGGGTCACCCGGTCCGGGTGCGGGTCGGGTTACGTCGGGTGCGAGTCGGGTGTCGGTCCGAGTACCCGTTGCGAACCCGGCAACCCGTATCCACCCGTACACAACCTTTCAAGTATCGGTTTCTACTAAAAGTACACAAAATTTTTCTTACTGTCATGAATATACATATTTTGGAGAGTTTATGTGAATTTATCTGACCTCAAAGGAGGCCAACGTCGTTCAGAAACGGTGTTGCCCTTGAATTTTGGCGCTAGCGGCGTTAGCCGAGTACTTGGCAAATGCCGGAT